>JAAWXA010000013.1:7796575-8049376 GCA_038090715.1 Florisuga fusca
AGTGATGAATGACTCCAGGCAGTGTATGGCCTGTGCAGGTTACCTGGAGTCATTCATCACTGGCTTGACAGATTTTCACTCATCCCTTGGATATAATGTAGAGAAAGGACTGTAACACCTTGGAAGAGCTGTCCTTGCATCAGCTTTATTTACAAACTATGGCACCAATAATCAACCCAGGAAAAAGATGCCCCTTTTAGCCACCATCACACGTACAAAGACTGTTTCACAACATGGTCCCTGAAAGCACACCAGGGCTGTGACTGGATCACGGGTCATATTTACACTGCACTGTGCTGATACACCCCCCCCTATTTAAGATTTATCCTCTTTTTTAATGTTATGTATGTAGTTGCCAAGGCTCTTGAACACTAAATAAATCTTTATCTTGTCACTGAGTGAAAAGAAAGTGCAAAGAGAGATTATACCTTACATTTTCTAGTTCTCCCATCTGCTTATCACATTCTTTTACCTGCAAGTAGCAACATTCTATTGGGTCAACTAGCTTATAATTAATTATTGATTAGATATTACAACCAGATGCTGAGATTCATTTGGAAACCAAAGTGCTTCCTTGGTACTTATGTTAGCATTTATTAAATACGCATTATTAATCTGAATTGTGTTGTGTTCAAATGTAAGCCCTCAGAGCAAAGATAATGATCACAACATTAGTATTTGTAAAAGAGAATTGATTTTCCAACTTCACCAAGTTAGCTGAAATATGGGAAAGGCTGCAGGTACTGAAGCCTGAATGCTACTAGACACTGTTGGCATGCTTAGGTTTCTCAGTGTACCCCAATAAAATAAATAATATTTTAAAAGAACCTTATTCCTCTAAATGGTGTAGGTATAAGCAAGATCTAGAGGTCTTAAAAAATATAAAATTAATAAACCTTATTCATACATCATGGGTCACATATTATTTTCATTACAGGAGTCCTCGCAATACTAAAAACCAAAAGGAAAAAAGTAATTTAGTTTTCCATATGCAGCTACTGTACACAAAGCCAGTAAAATTTCAGTGAAGTAAATTATTTTACTATATATTTTGAAGTAAATTACCTTCTATTTTCTTGAGATAAAATACAGTTACATGGGGAAGAAGCAAGAGTGGTTTTAAATGAGATATAGGACAACACGTATGATTTTTGTTCGGGGTTTCTTAAATTTTGTATTTTAAACACCTTGAAATCTCACCATGAAATTCACAATTTAGCAACAATCTCATCAATATAAACTTTTATATACAGCATCCAAACTAAATAATTTTATGGTGCATGAATACAAGTTATTTCATGGAATATGATTGTCACTTCTCAGCAGAAACGAGGACTGGACAGAATTTTGGTAAGAACAACTTTGAGTATTCTTTGTGTAAATCCGTCTTGGCTCTTTTTATGCAGAACATCAGACACAAGTTAATATTAGTATTGTAAGTGTTGCATAAAAAAAAAAAAAAAGAAAAAAGAAAAAAGAAAAAAGAAATGAGGAAAAAGAGAAAGAAAACCAAACTGACCCAGCAGTGTGATGTTTCTACTTAAGATACATTACATACATTTTCAGGGATAATTTTATTCATTTGACAGCACATTTATCAAATGCCTAGTCAGTTTTACAAAATGTTCTATTACTTGCACATTTGTATTTATATTGTTTTTACTCAGCAATGAGCATTCAAAAAGAAATGTACTGACGTGGTTATAAACTGGTAAAATTTCAAGGGTACTGGGTGGGAGGCACAGAATTTGAAATCACCCTTCTGTCTGCTTTTTTCTTTGCAATGCTTAAAAATTATGTCTAAAAAAGCAGGGAAGAGAGAAGAAGTAGATTTCTTATTTTGTAATTATGCAGTTCTTCTGAGAAGAGTCTGCAATGCTTGGAAGGGACGGGGAGGAGATCAAGAACAGGGTTCTCAGCTCATCATTTAGAACTCCAGCATAAATAAAATCAGTCAAAAGGTATTTCACCCTTTGTTGTTGTTGTGGGATTTTTTTGGCCACAGTCAGGAAGTTCGTGTTTGATATATGAAATATGGCTACTAGACCTGAAATATAAAGGGAAAGCTGTGACAGAGAAAAAAGTGGATCCTTGGAGTTAAGTATGTTTGTTATACCAACTAACCTACTTACCACTTTGCATTAGTAAAATATTGAAGCAAAAAAGCAACAAAAAAAAAGCATAAACATCACTTTGGGTTATACTTGTTTTTAGAATTCAAACAAGGACAAGAGCATAATACTGTTTTGATGTTTTCGTGTATTAAGGGAATAAAACAAATTAGTGCAGCAGGTTTAAGACATGCTTGCATGTACACATACAAATTACAAATAAAAAGCAGACCAGGGAGTGAGGAAACATCTTTTCCTGTTACAGGTAACACTAAGATAAAACCACTGTTTCTACAGTCAGTGCTTTTATGTCTGTATTGTGCTTTTGTTGTTTGGCTCTGCCTTCACTACGGTTACTTACCAGCTCAGGTAGAGCTACTTTCTATTTCTGCTCAAAAAGTTGCAAAGAATTAACTTAGAATCACACTAGTTGGAACCAATTAAGAAAAATCTTAATAAAAATTTGAGCTTGATGAAGTGCAAGCTCAAAAAAATAAACTGAATGCCTTTTGATCCTTAAAGTAAGTTTGTATTTTCCCCCACTTGTACTCCTATGTATTGACAGTTATTAAAACAGGTACTGAAGGCTGACCTACTATTCTGCAAATACAATACAGGTCAATTTTCAGTGAACAAAAAAGTGAAGAAAGCATCTGGATTAGATAAATTTTTTAAAAAGGTATTTTATCTAGTAGTCTTCACAATGTTTGTTCACATCTTTGAAATGAAGCTGAATTCTTCTACAGGTCAAAACATCTAATAAACCTGCAATTATTTAACTGCATATCATGGAGAAGTAATTTCTGATTAAAGCTAATACATATATATAAAACACCTTATTTATCTCCCTTATTATAGTTTAAGTGACAAACACATTTTATTTAAATAAAGAAGTTACTACTATTTCTATTTTAATATATCATTATATGGACTTCTTTCTTATATTTTTTACACAGCTGCAGATTAACATGTTTCAGAAAAGAAATCTCATGCATTTGTTTTCACAGATTCAGTGCATATGGGATTAACATTTAAAAGAGTACATGCACTAGGAAAAGTAAAATTATTTTTATGATGGAAAAACAGTTTGTAAGCTCTCTCACTCCTACCTCCACAACAAATAGCATAACAATAACCTGAACAGACTTCATAAAGGTGCATGTGTGGTCTGAAAATGTTTCTAGACTGTATCAACAGTTTACCCCAAAGTGTTCTCATTGGTATATTTACAGTGTTATACCATTATACGTTCATTACAAATAGGCACACACAAATGTTCTTTCCATCTTTCTCTCAAGAAGTTAATTCTTAGGTCAACAGTTTAGTAACATTCTGATCATAATGCAGTGGGCAAAACGAAAAAGGTGAAAGGAGGAAATACTGATGGGAAAAGAGAAAGAACCTGCTCTGAAATTACTGTTCAATCAACTACTAAGTTATCCTTAGGTATCCAATGAACACTGGAATGACTATTGGGAGTAAGTATGCTGGAAGCTGTGCAGAGCTGGTGTAAAGATTCAGAACGTTATTGAGGTTAATGGAACATGCGGGAATTTATTTCCTTATCTTTGATAAAGGCTGGATGAAAGGCAGAATTTTCTCATCTCTAGGAAACCTAAAAATCTATTTTTCCTTCTGATTTAGAAATGAAATCAATAGCTTGTATTTCCTGTAAAATGAAAATCCTTCCAAAATTCAGCTACCGGAGGAAGGGAAGAGGAAAAAAGCCAACCAACCCACTTTAAAAAAAGGGCAGCAGAGCTGGGAAGAGTTGCTGCTGGGTGGGATGGCTGTTATGTGTTACTGCACACTTGAAGGCAGCTGTACCCAACTATTTTGGGGCAAGGCACACTCTCTTGCAGTTACAAAGCCCACATGGGATGTGCATACTCTCTCTTTTTAGTAAAAACAATAATGAGAACTGGGTATTGCCCTGTTCAAGGCTACCTCTGAGGCATTTTGTTCTCATCTCAGTGACTGACTCCAGTCCCTTGGGACTCCATACCAACTAACCACCAACCACCTCTGCTAACTCGTTTCTCCCCTCCCTTTCCATCCTCTCCTTCAGAGTCTTCCTTAAAGCTGTTGTGCTTAGAGGAGCAGCCCAGTCTACAGAGATTAATTTAGTATTGCTACATGACTAAAAAGTTATGGTTTGCTTTCAATGTTTTGCTTTTTAAAAAGTAAGAAAAACAAATATTGATTTCTAATTTGCTTCAGCTGTCTGATCTACAGTTCTCTGTGGTCAACGTTATTCTGTAGACTTGTTAACTAAGGTCCTACCTATCTATTAGATATTTTATTGGAGACAATGGGGGAAAATACTTTCTGATATTTTTTCATTGCTGTCACCCATAATTACTATTTAAATCAAATTTCAAAATAAATAAATGAGTACAGTCCTTGTGTCCTTACTTGGGCACTGGATCACTGCCAGCCTGTGTGCAGGCTTTGCAACCTCCCTATGGTGAAACTAGAGAAAAGCAGGGGCTTAAGTTTCAGTCATTATATCCTTGAACGAAGTTGTTCAGATTTTCCTTTTGGAATCAGTTTCATGTCAGATTCCCTCCAGTCCCACTGATTTAATACACATACTGGTGTGTATGATATTACACACATATTGTAATGCTCCACAGCCAAAAAACTGCATGATAAACACAAGTGATTAAACTTAGGGTTCCAAGTATAAACCCACTTAATTTAAAGTCTTCTAGAAGCTTTAACACATCTCTTCTGATATACTGTTCAGTAAAATCTTCACAGGGTCCTCAACAAATTACTTCAAGAGATAAATGGAATTGAAAATGTGCCTCATTCAGCTCTCTTTTTAATCTGGTATGAGCTCTTTTAGAGCTAATTTTCACTTCTGATTCCAGGAAAAGAAATCTGATATACAGTAACGTTTATCTGAATGGAAACATCAAAGCAAAAAGTTTGACAAATACAGACAAGCAAATTCATCCAGAAAAGATGTAGGACAGTGGAAGTTTTTGCTAGAAAACAATATCCCAGGAGATCCAAAAGTTCCTCTCTCCTACCTGAGCTAACCCTGGAAATGGAAGTGGCAAGAGAGATCAGAGCAGCTTTGTGGGTCAGCTGATAATACCTGCTGCTAGCCAGGTAAAAATGATGAAGTCACAGTTAACTTTTCTGTACACTGGAATTTAGGTATGAATTATTATCGAGTATTAAACAAAAAAAACAATCGAACCAATACATCCAATTCTACCAGTGGTAACAAAATGAGCTTATGAAGGGGATACTCAGTTCATCATGGTTCACCAGAGCCCATTTGGTAACAGCTAAATAATGCATGCAAATTTGGAAAGGCCAAAAGCATCTCCGTTAAAATTAATAATGTTTCAAATTTTCAGGAGGAATGCCAAAAAAATCACATCCAGTGAGTGAACTGCCCATCACTTCCCTGCACTACACAATTCACTGACTGACATCACTCTGAGGAAGGAATCCATTAGTAGGCTGCAAATAAATAAGCTGAAAACTTCCTCACTAGTAGCTTTTAATGCACTTTGTTTTGGGAATACTGACAGAAATTTCAGGGTGATGCATCTTCTTTGACTGCAAAATATGTGTTACAATTTAGAAATATTGATGAGAAGTGAAAAAAGTTAAAATCAATTTCTTCTGTCATACCTTTTTGCAGAAACCATTCAGAGGGTGATAATGCTGCAGTTCCAGTTCCAATCACTTACATTTCTGTAGCATCTATGGAAAAAAAACAAGCAGGTAAATCAAAACAGTCAAAGAAAAAAAAAAAAACACAACAACAAAAAATCCCAAAAAACAACCAAACAAACCAACCAACCAAAGAAACAGAACAGAAATTTCAAGATACATTCTTCCAGGTGTCACTATATAAATCTCCAGCAGGACATCTGGCATATTCCTTTCATTTGGTGTCAGATCCATCACCCACTAAAGTGAAGAACAGGCTATTACTGGCTTCTGTAGGAGTTGGAACGAACCTCCAAATTGTGAGGTTCTTTCTTGCTTCATGATAGTTGGTATCAGCAGAAAATAAACAGACACAGCATTTTGAGGGCATTTTTACAGCATGCAGATAATAATAATTACAGAGTGCTCACTGAACAGTACAATATTGCCCCATAATTGTATGTTATGGTAAACATACATTTTATGATAGAACATTTCAAGAACTTAAGAGTATGGAAAATTTATTCACAAAAATATGCGCAGAGGTATACTCTGGTTAGATAGTATAAACAGGGGCTGACTTCCATGGATAAATAAGTGGTGAATTCTAATCCCATATTATGCATTTTAAGAAACAGCTTATTTTGTGAAAATAACTTTTTTGCACTGCCTATTTTTAATTGGATATGATTTTTAAAAGTCTGTTTTCTTTGGATGCATTATGGTTTGATTGCTTTCAGAAAATTTGAAATGTTTGATTCCTGTTGAAAACAGGATGGAACATTTCAACTCTCCCTTTTAAAGTTGCAAAAAATCCCCAAATAATAGAGATGGAGCAACAACATACACACACATCACCTGCCTTCGATAATTTTCCAACTTTACACAAGAAGCCATCAAAATTAAAATAAACTCAACCAATTTCCCTTCCTTGCTATTATCTATTTTTCATCCCACAATCTAAAGCTGTCTTTGTCTTCTTTAAAGTTCTATTCCTGCATGTGTACAAAAATACAGTGTTTAATTCAGACATTTTAAACTGTAAATTTCACAGTATTTCATAGCTGCAGCTGCTCTCAGTGTCCATCTCCTCAATGACTCATATGAATCACATTCAAAAGCAGCTGAGCTGGGCTTTTACTGTTTGGGCCTAAGGTGCCCAATATTTCCCATACAAAGAGCTGGGAAAAATTGCAGGAAGCCCACCAGGACTCCCCAGGTTTGACTCATTCCTGGGCTCATTCTCTCATCACATCAGTGCATTCTCTGTTGACAGATGTAGCCTTCATTCAGGCACACTCTTCTAAAAGCTGTAATTTTTTTATAGTCTAATTTCTGAAGATTACAGTTTTTTGTTTGATGTTTATCTTCAGGTGGCAGCAAGCACAGCTGGACTCCTGCACTGATCTACAGATTCCAGATATATTTACACAAGGCACTCTTCACAGAAAGACATGAAGATTTGCTCAGTACTCTTGTTCATCTGAACCTGCAGCTGTTTAAGCTGTTATACAAGATCTCAAAGCTTAAGCGACTAAGGTTAAAGATCAGTAGGTATAGTCTCACATTTTATTACATTTCATTGTGTTATTAACCATTTCTTGAAGCTCCCTTCATTGCTCTCATATAAATGCTTTCTAATAGACAGGTTTTTAATATGACTCTTAAAATATCCACTGTCTCTCTTACAGGTATCTCCTTCCTTAGGGTATAATTTTCTATATTTCTGTGAACCTCAGACACAAAAATGTACTTTAGAATCTCTGTACATTTTAACAATCACATAAAAGCTAAGATGACTAGAACTGTGCTTCTTTCAGTTAATTTAAGAAATTTAAAAACAAATGAAGCTGCTCTTTCAAATAATCTTTTTGAAGAGATTCAAAGAATATCTCAGTATATGCACCCCAAAGTAATGGAGATAGGTTGCTTAAAGAATTGTTCACTCAGTCTCTGGCTCCCCAGACTACTACACATCACATACAACAAATCCCAAGAAAAGGGCTTCCCTGGGGGAGTGTGTGTTAGGAGAGGGAAGGAAGACACAACAGAAGCAAGAACAGTTTTCTAGTCTCTAGACCACCACAATACTGACCATGCTCAGTATTTCCCTTATGCAAAACCAAGGCAACTTCTCTTAGAGTCCTGTGACATGCAGTGAACTGGAAGAAGAAACAACTAATTAAGGAAAGAGTTGCTACAGGACTCAAGGCCATTCAAATTCAAAATGCTTTTTAATGAAAAGTTTAGGAAGGTAAAATATGCCCCAGAAGGCAGTTAGATCTTGAACTATTTATTTTCCTGCTCTCTCATATGCTTTCTTGAATTTGTCTGATTTATTGTCCCATTTGGACAATAAAATAGGGTCATTGCTTTGAAGGGTTTTCATTATTATTTTGTTTTATTTTTGTATTTCCCCCACAAGCCTAATTAACTCCTGCTTTGTTAGAAAGCTGGCTGTATGTGCTAAGTAGGTTACAAACATTTTAATAAGCAGTCACTGGCTGCATCTGGTATTTTTTTTAAATGCTATCTTATATAATAGATGTGCATCTATTGATAGCACAGCACAACATGTGCTTTGAAGAAAACAAAGGATTACTCAGAGAAGCTATTGAAATGTCCCACTTATATACCTGTTCATAACAATTTAGTTCACATACAATGTACTGGCCTCCTTTTCACCTGGTCATGGATACCGATTTCTTTCCTCAATTAGCTAACTCGTTCCAAAAAAGTTAGAACTCAAGCTTCAAAATCAGATTTCTGATAATGATTCTTCAAAATAGGAGCAAGTGAGCTCAGAAGTTGATACAAAAGGGGGAAAAATGCTAAGCATCAAAAGGAGATAGTGGAATTTGTTTACTAGAGAAAGGTTTGAAATGTTAATTTATAAGATCACAAAACTGAAGCAAAATGGAGGCCTTAAATTTTGAAGAACATAAAGCATGAGAGAGATGTATTTATGTTATTCAGGAATAATAAAACTCTACACATAAATTATAACATTAATGAAACCATGCTTTCACCTTTAGACTCATAAGAACATTTTTATAAAATGCACAATAGTTTTGACCCTGCTCCTGTGGTTTCCAATTTGATTTTGTACCTCAACACTAGAGAAGATTAGTATTTCCAAGCACTGAAACATGTTATCTCTAAGTGGAATTATTTTAAGATTTATAATTACAGCTGTATGAAAATTTTTTATAATCTTGAATTTTTGGATTTTAATAACAAAATGAATTACTGGATTTCCATGAAAAATACCAATAATTTATAGAGCTAATTCCTGAATTTGGATAAACAGTAACCTCAAGGTAGCTGATGGACTCCATTCCTCATATGCAGTTCTCCTCCATTTAAGTAAATAAACTGTATTAAATAAGGGTATTTGTCCTGTGACTGTGGTATGCACAGCACTGCCCAGTGCATGCTCTGCGTGGTGTGACTAATAGATTTTTCAATATCACGGGTCACAGACAAACTAAATTCCATGTCTCTTTGCCCTCTTTTTACTATTTTGAATCATATTATGCCATTGATTTTTAGAACAGAATTCTCCACAGAATCCAATAGGACTCTGCTTGGAAATCGATGGTATGATACACCTTAAATATTTTATTTGATTCAGCTGCAGAGATGGACTGAAGAGGTTAAAAAGGGGACATGGCATGTGGTAAAATACTGGAGCTCTTTTCTCTCTCTAGCTCTCTTATATGGTTTGAATAAGGAGACCTCAAAACCTCACCTTCATGGCCCACAGGTACTGCTGCAACCCCATGGCCCTGTTACAACCCCCCAAAACTTCCTAATCACCCCTATCTCTACCCCTTCACCATCAAGGGATGCCATAGGCCAGCCTCTGCTAGTGTCAGTGTTTAAAAAAAGACATTATTATCTCTTTCCTGCTCAGCACTTCTGTACCAGAAGCTTGCACACAACTGAGAAATAGGTAGGACCCCCAAATTTAGCAAATCTTTAAATCTGTGGCATTGACTGGTACAGAATCAGCCAGAAATGAAATTGTCTTTTAGCTACTTCAGACACAGAAAACTGAAAATTAATAACAAATAATCATGGAATGGGAGGGGAGGGGGTGGTATATTTTAAGCTTATCCACTTTTTCAGTGCAGGTTTGCAAATCTTCAGTTCTAAAAAAACTGGAAGAGAATGCTTACAGGGGTTACTCATTTATAAGGAAAAGACCACACAAATAATACAATTTTGCTGTAAGGATCATAAATTGTAGATCAGTGACTAGACATGCACTAGCAGAATCCAATTTTTTTGATGGCTCAAGAGGGGTAGTTTATATTCTAGGGGGCAAAAGATAGATGGTGTACTACCTTATGCTTTCAGACTAATTTTAAATATGGCCAAGCTCATTCCCCTTCCTAGCAAATTGTCAAAGACTGATGAGGAGAGTGCAGTGTTTATTCTAGACCCATGCATTTCTTCAAGTAAATTAACCCCAGAGCCATACAGGAAACACAATTCCAGAATCCAAAAACTCATCCTATCAGCCTTACTCTCCCATCATCCAAGTAACTGCAGTCCAAGCTCAAATCGACATTAATTTGTGCAGAATAGGTCACATTTAGTATAAGAAATACAAGGAAAACAAATCCAGTGTACAATCTCTTATAGAATTGTAGAACTTTGGGGGCTTTTTTTGACTAGACACGGAAGAGTCTGTATCATGAGCAGAAAAAGCACCAATGTAAACCAAAATGAGCCTTTTTACTATGCCCTCGTATGGTTCTTCTATGATTGAAACAAGTTTATTTTTTAACATTAGGATCCTAGTAACAGAAAATCATTTGTAGTAAGATTTCTCATAGATGAAGCATACACTTCTTCTTTCAGGAAGCGAGATTTTCTTTTACCCAGCACAAATTTTAATTGCCCAAGATACAATTTCCCTTATGAATAATTTGAATACAGCTGACTTTTTGACTAAGCAAATCTTCTTCAGAACTCAAATGATGTGTGCACTGTAAAATATGGAAAACCATGTGGTAGGGTAGCAGAAGCAAAGTGATGGAAGTATAGCATTAATTTTAATGTCATTTAAGAAATCATGGAGGTTCTTACTCTGTGACATGTGTCTCTGCCCAGATGTGTAGCCTACATTTCAGTTCACAGCCACAAAGCTATTCTCTGCAAAGCTCCATTCACATCATCCTACTTAATGTCAGCTTTGCCATTACAGATGCTCAGTCAGTAGCTCATAACAGCTCTGCAAAAAATCTGCCCCAAAGAGGAGCCTGGCTGTAAAGATCCATCTCTCCAACAGACAAGTCGTTACTGT
Source organism: Florisuga fusca (assembly GCA_038090715.1). Lineage (NCBI taxonomy): Eukaryota > Metazoa > Chordata > Aves > Apodiformes > Trochilidae > Florisuga > Florisuga fusca. The sequence continues at coordinate 7,807,676 of JAAWXA010000013.1, forward strand.
CTTTCCCTCATATACTGCCCTCATGGGGCTTTACACTTCTGACTTAAATTACAAATAACTTATTGAAGTCACTACGTCCTGGAGTGGGAAGGCACGTCTTAGCAGCTATAACTAAAATGATTCAATTTTCTTTTGAATAAAACATAATAAAGCAGAAAAAAAAAATTAAAAAGAACTGAAGCAGAACATTCTTTTCCAGTGCAAGACACAGGTGTGAATCTTCAGTAAATCATGCAAGAGTCAGACATCATCTGAGAGTCAAATAACTTAAAATAACTGAGATCACCATCCTCCAGTAGCAGACATACACAAATGGTGGTTTTAGTCAGAGCAAGGGCCAAACCAGGAGTACTAAAGCAGCTTTGTTAACAATGCCAGACTATATAATTTGGAAATGCATTGTTTGTTCCTGAAAAACGCACTCACTCGTTCTCTGGATCCAGTACACAGGAGCTGGATAAGCTATCTAGTCTGGTAAATAACTTGAAATACTAATTACTCTTTCTTTAGAAGGGGGCTTTGTGATTTATTTTAATGTTTTGAATTATTTCACTAAGAGCAACTTCATTCTACAAGGACTGTGTTGAGAAAATTTGTCTCCTAAGAGAAATAAACTAGCTAGCTTTGTACCAACATAAACTACTTTAGATGATGAGTAACCACTACCTATAACTTGATTTAATTTAAAATTATTTGCATTTTTACTTGCCTGTAACAGCTAAGCCATCTGCTACAGGTTTTTTTAATTGTTATTTTTATCTTTTAAAATCAGCAGAAGTAAACACTCTAGTGGTAAGACAGCATTGAGCAAAATGGTATCAGTGAGTCAGAAGAAGAAAACAAATTCAGCAGTTTCTTCTGTTTCTTGCAAACACATGATGCAAGATCTTAATTTACTGGACCAGATACATGTACACACTGTACTCTGGTAGGTGAACATATATTCCAAGAAGTTGATCCTCAACATAATTTATATGATTCAATTTTTTTTTTTTTCTTAATCGGGTCCACGTAAAATCAGCTTGATCTGCTATAATACTACATTAAACTCTATTTTTTAACAGTAATTTATAATTACTGTACTCTTAAGTACAACACATCTTGATTAATAGAATGAATCCAGAATCTGATTTGACATACAAAATAAGCTTGTTAGTTAAAGAGAAATAATTCATTCCTTTAGAAAATAAGAAACCAAATTTTAAGGAGTGCTTAGTTTTATTATTTTAAGTCATTTAAATCCCACATATCACTGACCATGCTGAGCATTTTCCTATGACTCATGAGACAACAGGTTCTTTTTGATTTTCTGATCCGTACTATTCAAAATAGAAATAAATATATGTAACAATAATACCCCACACCATTCTCCCTGCCAATCTATTACTCCAGTGACATTGTGATGTTTATTCAGTTGTGGGATTTCAAAGAAATCCACATTAAAACTTGGAAAATGTTTCCCCTCTGGAGAACAGCACTAATTAATTCATTAGTGATGAAATGTACTAGTGATGAAAAACATCTATGTATTTAGGTCTATCTTCTGATCAGGGAAATCTTCTCTGGGTGCTGGAGAGCAAACTATTCCCAGAAATTAATACATAAAAGTATCTCTCTGTTGGGAGGAAGTTTAGTAAAAGTCTGAGGGAGAAAAATTAAATTAATTCCTAAAGTGTTTCTTAGTTTAGGCAGTTTTCAATATTTAATGGGCGCACACAAGTTGAAAGGAGGACAATCTTTTTTTTTTTTTCCTTCAGGATTGTAATGATGAGGTCTTTTTGTTTCATTTTTAGTGAAAACTTACAAAAACATGTCTACCATTCTGCATCTCTAAGTATATATATTGAGAACAAAATAATATCAAATATCCTGATTCTACCACTGGAATCTATTAACACCCAAATATAAGAAGTTTTATTAACATTTAGGGTGCACGTGGTCAGGGAACACCATGGAAAATGTGGGAAAATATTCAAGTTCAGTGATATTTAACCTTTTACAGCTTGAGGACCCTAACAAATTTCTGCTAGAAGACCAGACTTTGGGAAAAGTGTATCAGGAAATTATCTCTATACCCGGTATTAATTCAACTTGAAGGAGCAGGAGGTAGTGTGGAAGTAATCACAAATCACCTCAGAAATCTCTAGGGGAAAAAAAACCTTGAGATTAATCACCTGAAAATAGATTCCTAGGAAAGAGATCCCATCTAGAGAATAAGAGGCCAAGACTTGTCAGTTTAGCAGGCAGCCTGCAGGGAGCAACAGCAGCTTCCATGGACATCACAAGTCTCCCACCAGCCCAGGCTAAAGAGCTCAAGCCCCAGTGCCATGGCTGGGAGGCACGAGAATACATAAACCCACTGCCCAGGATTTCCTAAATCCTAATAAATGCCCTGATGATTTCATGATGCCAGATGTCAGATAATAGCTTATGGAAGCTGGAGCAGCTTGCTTCTTTCTTCTTTACCTTTAACAAATTAAAGTAAATATAATATACATTCAAATAAATTGTCACCTAATTCTCTAAGAAGAAAGTTCTTCTTCGGTATAAAATGTATCACACTTGTACTTATTAAGGACTATCTTACTCTTTTTCTCCATTACAGAACAAACTGATTCCTTTAATGTAAACTAGGGAAATTCTCCACAGTAAGTGGACCCTCCAGTCACTCAAGTGTTATCCAAGCACTGTTACTTGTACAGCTTTTTTTCTTCCTGTTATTATTATCAGTAAAAGGTTATTTTAAGTTCTGCTAGACTGGGTGACTGGTAAGGTTGCATAGTGCATGGCTTGCTTTGGTTTTTAAACCAAACATGAAATGTATGAGATTAAAGTTAGCCATTGATGTTTAAGAGAGTGTTTTCTTCTTCCCTTTTCCTTCTTAATTTAGGAGGCCATGCACACTCAAATCAAGTTTCTCTCTAAGGTACACTCATCCAGTTCTGGATTGATGGATTAATTTAAATTGGGACTCTGGGAGGTCATCCCATTCAATGCCCTCTCAAGATAAGGGCCAGATTGCACAGGGCCTTGTCCAGCAGAGTTTTGAGCATCTTATAGGACATAGTTGTAATAGTTTCACATATCTGATCAGTTTCCTTTGTTGTTACAACACCTGAGAGCAGCTCAGAGCTGTCTTTCACCTCTTTCCTCAAAACACTTGCTCCTGATTTCTCATCCTTCATTAAGCAGGATGTAACCACACTAATAGGTTTCATCATTGAAGGGACGAACCTTTATTTTCAACTGCCAGCAACAGTAAAACCAAACTCCTGCTTGAGCATGGAGTCAGACAGTACATGTGTGCAACCAGGTGTGATCACTCTGTAGAACAAAAGGTAACAAATGGTGTTTTGGGTGAATCACAACTACGCACATCCTCTGGGTGCTCCCAGCCAGACCTATTGGGAGGATAAAACAGGCTCCTTAAAACATGTGTACGAGCTATTTTACTTCACAATATGGACAAGCTAAAAGCATCTATAAAGCCCTCTCGGGGAGCCGACAGGATAAGGCACTGCTAGTCAGCAGTGTTTTCCTACAGCAACTTAACTCTCCCCCACACAAATTCTGAAGCTTAGCTTTATTTTCTCTTCACATTGATAAGCCATGCAAAGAGACACATGACTTTGGCTTTGTCAGGCTGGTGTTTGCAGGAAGATCAGCTGTATCAAAACAGTAAAACGCACTGGAAGCACAAGTAAACCTGTGTCATTGTCTGAAAGAGCACAGGCCAATTTCAGCAGTGTTCCCTGCAGAAGCAGTCCCAATTCAGAATGAGAAGTGGCACACAAAGCTGCTTGGACAGTATGCAGTAACTTTCTGTTCTAGGTCTGTGACTGAAGAAGTAACCTCTTTCCCTTATAATGCAAGTACAAATACATTGCTCAAAGGACACTCATGCTCCCATGGCTTTAGCACACTGTAATATAAATGCTCATTACCAGAAACAGTGACAAAAAACAGAGCAGACTTCGAACTGGAAGAGGTTTTAGAGCAACAAGCAAAAAATTAAAAGTGCACATAAAAAGGCATACACTATTTATTTTCATAGACTAATGAGAACAATGATTGGAATGGGCACATATTGAAGAAATGCCTTTTCTAACTGGAAAGAGTGAAGTAGAACAACGAAATGACAAGGTGGTGACATTTGGTTAATTTGTATTAATGTTGAAGGAAAATCTGTGTGTCAGGAAAAAGGGTGTACTGGAATGTCAAAAAGAAGAAACATTCAAAGAGCCAGTAAACGGGTATTAATACACAAAATGCAGTAAAATTCAATATAAAGCAAATAAGCACGTATTTAATTAAAATATTCTCTTTTCCTCTGTGGAATCAAAATACTAAATTGCATAAATCTGAGACCAGCTACAGACTAGAGCTTGTTCAGTATAGCTGCAATGAAGTAACAGGCAAATATTGATAAGCACAGAACCCAAGAGACCAACCTTGATCAGGAAGTACCTATCAATTACAGAAAGCTGACTCTGACACATAAGAGGTGAAAAAGATCAGCAGGTAGTCCAGCGAGTGCAACTTACCACGATTCACAAAATCTCTAAACATTCAGCCAAGATAATACATATAAGACCCAGTGAGCCTGGCCCAGGTAGTGTTCTCCTGCTATCATTACCATTTAGATCAGAAAAGAAATTTCTATTACAGCAACAAATGTCTCCTGGAACTAATTGGCACTCGTTGGCAATCTCAGTGCAAAGGCTAATGAAGTACCTTCTGAGCCTAAGAGCTTCTCAAGAGGTGATCTCTCCAGCTCAGAGCTGAGACTCAGTAATGAGGCAGGATAAAGATGATTCCTCTGTTAATGCTCATCTCTCACCTGTCCTCACTGTTAAAAAAAAAATAAGGGACTCATCCATATATTTAAGGAATCCAGGAAGCACTTGTGTAGACAGGGCATTAGTGCTGCACTTCACTGCCTACAGAGAGAAGGATCACAAAAAATATTTGCAGTAAGAGCTGCTTTCTTCCCCTCCCCCAAGTATTTCATTGCTTGGAAAAAGCTATTTGGTATCAAGCAGGGAATATGACTGAACAGCAGTAACAGCAAAAGGTTGATCCCTAGCAGTCAAGCCTGATTTCTACCCTAAAAGGATAAAGCACATCTTAGAGGACTGTCACCAACACTACACCTGCTAAATCTTGAAATAAAATTTACCTAAATTGTGCAACTCTTACTGCAGAGTCCTCCCTACTCCGCCAGCTTCTATCCAGAAAGAAAAAACACAACTGAAACATTAAACAAACTAATAGCTTTTTCAAGCCACTCTGTATATTTCTACCAGATTACCTATTTTTATTACACAGAGTGCAATAAAAATACCCTTCAGTCCAAGGTGGCAGGCACCTTTAAAATGAGGAAAAAACCCTTATGTGCTACACCACAGTCTTCACCTGATCAGTATATAGCAAGTTAGGCCTCCTTTAGGTCATCAAACTAAACTAAGTCAAAAGGTTTCTTACTTGCATTTAATTCCTATATTAATAACTTGACTTAGCTCTGTACACAAGGTGGAATTCCTATGCTGTGGTATTGTTTCAAGTCCATCTAGATTTAATATCCATAAATATCTTGATGTAATGCAAGTCCCTCCTCTATCAGACAGGCATTACCAATTCAGTTGTAATGACAGAGTTCTCTCAGTAATGGAATGCATCTGTTACTCTGTCTCCACTCTCCTTTTTTTTGTTTCGGTAATTTCACCTTTTAAGCTCAATGTCAGTAACAACTTCTCTGCACTTTAAGTTCAAGTAACTTCAAAATCACACACAGCAACATACTTAGTTTAGCAAAGTGTATCACACAGATGTGTATATGTATGTACACTTACTACATACCCGTGCTTGCAGTGCTTATCTGGAGTATACTTTAAATATACTATCAGAGGTACTCAATTAGTATTTGGTATAAGAAAAAAAAATTAGCTCAGTGTCTTGAAACAGTACCTACTTGGCTTATCTGTAACTTACTTTCTTAGCAACAGAATATTTACAGGCAATTTCTGTCCATTATGGTGATAAGCCTCACGAGAAAGTCTGTACTTAAAATACCTCTCTCACTTAAAAATAATGTAGTTACATTGCATTCAGAGTTTACTCAAAAGACAGTCTGTCATTGAGATAAAAAATCAGCACTATCAAGTACCTTCAAAAGCACTAACTCAGCCTGTCTTGCAGATAATCAGACTGAAAAACAGTTTTTGAATGGAAAACCAAATACACGTTAGAAACAAACAAGAGCAGGAATGAGATTCACATGTGGACAGGACATTACCCTGAAGGTAACTACGTGCTAAGACTGACTTACAGAGGAGGAACCAACCTGATCAAACTTGCAGATTTGTTCCAATTTAAATATAAATGGAATTGCTGGGAGGTTATGGAAAGTTATCTATTAGTTACATATAATCATGCTATTAGCTTTCATGAAATAAATTCATAATACCTTTCTAACCCTTAGTTCTCATATTTTATGATTTTTATAACAAGAACTCTTCTGTTCCTAAGGTGGCGATTTGTCATTTGGTAAGAATTTCTAGTCATACATTGAATATGGAATGATTGACAGAATACTAATATTATCTTAGTCATAAGAACTTACTTTCTGATTAATATCTGTCGCTTCAATATGCACACAAGAATTTATGAAATTCATTGATTATTCAAGCTCTGGTCATAATGGACTGCCTCTAGACAGGCAGAAGCAGCAGATTATCTAATATTCAACATCAGTTGCTAGAGTAGAGAAAGTGCATATGCTTAGGAGAATTCAGTCAAAAATGAAAATGAACCAGCTAACCAGGCAAGCAAAATTCTGGCCTAAAATTTCTAAGCAAACAAAGCTGTAAGAAGAATATCCATGTCCTCTTTGCTTTTTATTTCAGCTTGCATGGAAAAGGAGGAATTATTCACTTACTGTCCCATTTGCCTCCCTTTATATTCAGCCAGATGCATAGCTGGGAACTCGAGGAAGGAACTTGGGGGTGTTTAAGCATTGTTGCAGGCACTGATGACATACCTTAAGCCACAAAATAATGTAATAATAAATAATTACATAAATATTAAATTCAAACACCATACTGGAAGTCTTGGGTTCATTCTTGAAGCTTATGCCTCTATATATTGTACATTTTGTTTCCAAAACCACCATCATTTAAGAGGAGATGCAAATATTTTCCAAGATCTTTTCCCCATTGACAGATGCTTATGAAAGACTTACAAAGACTTACAAGTCTTACAAGACACGGACAATTGTGTAAAATACCCTTCATCTGTAAACTACTTTTATTATTACCCTTTCAGATATATATATTTTTTTTAATTCTTTTCTTTTTTTTTTTTTTTTTTTTTTCCCCCTTCTCTTCTAAAACTGCAGATCAATGACAAAATGCCAATAAATTTCACCTACACCACTGTATAGACTGGCTGGTAGCAGCAGGACACAGAATCTGAATACAACAATTGCAATGGCACAAAGTCTTCATCAATACAGGGTGGTTTACACTTCAAGTGTATCACACTGATCATTTAGAAGCTTCTCTAACTAGGGGAAAAATCCTTACTCTTCATCCCAGGAAACACAAATATAATCACAGTAGAAGGCAAACTTTCAATACCTAGCAAACAAGATCTTTATTTCAGCCAAGTATATCCTACAGTTTGTAACACTCATTAACAAGGGTCCTTCAAATCTACTTTGAGACTCTCTACTGAAAGATGTGGATCAAGAAAATAACAAATCTCATTGTGATTAGGAAGTGAGATATTCTGCTGAGGTCTGAGAGCAATTTCATTTCTCCATCCCTGGAGGTTTTTAAGAAGAGACTGATGTGGCACTCAGTGCCATGGTCTGGTAACCACAGTGGCAGTGGATCAAGGGTTGAACTTGATGATCTCAGAGGTCCTTTCCAACCCAATTGATTCCGTGTGATTCTGTAACAAGAAGAAGCATTCTTTCCATTTCTCACCTTCATCATCTGAAACATTCTTACTGGTAGTCTACCAGATGCTAGCCACTTATCTTACACCTGAAGAGCCAAATATCCAAATATCTTCCAAAATTTTATTATCTTTCTTTTTTGAAGTCTTTGCTTTTCTGATGTCAAGCCCCTACCTGACTAGCAAAAGCCTTCTAATAGCAGCAAACTAGCAGAAACCCTTCATGGAGCTCAGCCTCCTCCTTATAAGTGACAGCACAACAGGCTTCTACCCACTTACTCTCTTTTCTTCAAGACAGACAAAAAGGGAGGAAACTTCATAAGGAGGTAGCAGTTTAGAAACCTGACACTTCACTGCTTGATGCTCACTTTTATCAGCAATAAGCTCTCGACTTTAATACTGAAAAATAATGAAGAATAGTGAAATCAAAACTGACACTGTGTCTGCTTAGACTCATGATGTTTATACCAACAGAGTACAATAATGTCATCCTTTTCTAAAAGAATTTTGCTATTACAGTACAGTACAGTATTAGAAGTACAGTTAGCCATATCTAACTCATTGCTTACAGCAGTCAAATCTGTCTTGAAAGGGGAAAAGTCAAACGTGTTTCAGATGCATTAATCCATACCTTTCTAAGTAATTTGTTAAATTAGTGTACATAAAACTAACACCAACACTAAATAAACCAGAGGGGAAAATTCATATTGTGACACGCTGCAACAAATCACACCACCCAGATATATCACAGTCCCTTCAATCCTATTCTTAAAACCTTTCTGAAGCTGAATTTCACCTAGACTTGCACAGGAATTAATTGCCTAGAGAAAGCACTTGTGGTCCAATGTGCAATATACTTAAGGGATTCATATCAGGCACTGCTGCAGTAGTGCTGTTTTCCTTTACCCTTTGGAATATAACCAAGTCAGAAGTGACATCTGTGAATTACTGAGTTTCCTGAAGGTAAAGCCACTTGAAGAAAAAAAATATAATTTACAAGCTGCAAATTTTTTTTTAGCAAATCTTACTTTAATTCTATGATGAACGCTTCTAAGGATAGGGTAGAGTGGAGTCCCACACAGAAAGCAAGATGAAGAGTATTTATGTTGTTGTGCTCCATTGCATGGAAAAGGAGGCTGCCATTATTGCAAGCACATGAACTTTGATTATACTTCTCAAAGCCATTTGCTAAAGCATACAATAAAATGCAAGAGGCTGCATTAGATGCTTCATTGAATTTTAATCAGAAGGAGAAGTGATATTTCTATTTATTATTTATCTATCTTCAAAATGTGATTAAAATTGCTAAATTTCTGTAACGGTTGGGATTGTGTCTAGATATTAATACAATTTTGTTTTAATGAACTCCCAGTTGATTATGAAAATTCACTCATACAAGCACATACAAACCTTGGAACTCTGTTACACTTTTTAGAACCTAAATCCATGTCTGCTGACACATGCTTTAGCAAGGAAAATATTAATAAAGACTTAATGTTGCATTGAGGAAGTTTTATATTTTTTTTCTGCATTAGCAAAGCATTTCAATAAATTGGTATAGTACAGTCATGCCATACTGGATTGGAGAAGGCTTGTTTAGATATTTTGAAAATATTTAAAAAGGGACAGACATTCCATAGTGCAACTGAAAGTTTTTGTAATGAAAAACCATGAAAAATCAGATTTTAAGATATAAATGGTTATTTAAAAAGAATTCAATACTTGTCAAAGCATGAAAAAAATCCCACCAAAGCATGAGAACTTGAACAGTGATTTGCTTTCAAGATGTGTAAACTCCAAAGGGAAACTGAGAAGGAAGGCAACATAATAAATAAATAAATAAATAAGATTATTTTTTTTTTAGTATCAGCCAAGTTGACTGAAATGTGAAGATTTCTAACCAAATATGAGTCCTATCTAGTAACAAAAGATAGACCATATTGATCTAATCAGATGGCTTAAATATGACACTCCTATTACTAGGGTAATAATCAATGTTTTTGGCAAAGTAACTTAACCACTAACATTTAGATGCTTTTCATTAAATGAAATTTTGAACACCTTTTTACATATCATTCCGCTATACTCAACTTCATTAATAGCAGCCAAATGAAGTAAGTTCTTCGGGAAGTGAGTAAGTGAAGAGTATTCTTCAACTGCATATATTTTGACTTAAGAGTTGCTACACTATTCCATAGGTCAGTAAAAGTACTCTCATGTCAAACGTAGCAATGTATGTACCTGGAGCACAACGTGTAGTAAACTCTGAGTCATGTAAAGAACATCACTTGTAATTTGTGTCTTATCTTCAACAATGAACAGTACATTTGCATTTTTGGCACATTCTATTTGCATATCTACTACATTTGTAAAAAGACCCCTCTCTGGCAGTGTCTCAGTTTCAGAAGGGTAAAATGTGATACAGGAATATGTCTCTAATACGGAATAAAAAAAAACCTGCAAGTTTTACCAGTTGCACAAATTAAGTCTTGTGAGTTAGTCAAGAAACATCCATATTCACCTTCATAAAAATACACAAATATATGCATGTAACAGGGACTTTTCCCATGTCAGACATAAGTCTGGATTTCAGCAGAAAAGCTTAACCATAGGAACGAACAATAAACTAAGTTTCTCTGTCAGTAATTACACATTAAAAATAATAAGAATTGTAATCAAGGGGTGTAAGAGGCTTCAGCATAAGTTTTGGCCAAATATATGCTGAGCTACAGCAAGATTATAGAACACAGGGCCAGAGATGACTCACAACAGTGGAGAAAATTTCTGAAAGGCTAATGAAAGTGCTATTTAAATCATATCTGGCAGAAGCACTACAATAAGCACAGCTGTTGTTGGGAATTGGCACTCCTCTTCGAAACGAAGAGCTACCTTAGGTTATTTGTTGGGGCTGTCAAGAAATGAAATATCAAAGTAAAACTGAAATTTGCTCTCATATTCCAAATCCCAGGAGACTGCACTCATATGCCCTCTGATTATAAGAATGCAAGATTCCTTTGTGCATTATGAATACATGAGAAACAGGCATGCTATAAAAAAGATTGTGAGGTTTGGATTTCTAAGATAAATTGAAACTTTGTACTGGAATGAATGGCCACAAACTGAAATGGTCTAACTGCTGGACTTTTAAATTTTCATAGCTTCAAATGAATACAGCAGTTTCCTCTATGATTGGTCTCAAATTTACTGGTTTTGCAAGTTTTGCTGAAAATTTCTATTTGAGATGTAATCTGGCTGATGGCAACTACATTAAGAAAGTGGTTACTCTTCTAACAATACTGTCTGCCATAGCACTCCTGACTGTACATATCCCAGAAAGATCTGCATTCAAAAAGGGGGGAAGTAAAATATGTTTATATATAAAAATATATCAGCAGCTTCCTTGGCTCAGAATAATGTCAATGTTTGTGTAAATGGTGTAGTAATGATCATTCTCAGCCTGATGCTTAACTAATTCAGATCTATAAATCACTCTCAGATACAAACAGTCTCATGCAGGATAATAACTCAAAATAGAAATATAATTTAATTTCACTGCAATTAAACAAAGTAATAGATAATATATACTTTTAGGCATAGCAAGAAGTTTATCCACTTTCCCCGTATTTTTTATTGTTCTCTGCCTTCTACCTTACATGTCTCTGATCCTGCAGCAGTACAGATTTAAACAGTGTTACATTTTCAGAAAAATGGTGGAAAAATGTTTATTTTTCTTAAGTCTCGGGGCTTCCTGATTATGATACATCAAAAGATTTTTTTTTTCACAGGGCTATGTCTTTCCCCTGTTCATAACCACTACAACTTGCAAAGCAACAAACTTCACCTTCTTCTTTGTCCCTCCCACCACACAACACACTTTAATTTCCTTTTACAGCTAAGGGCAAATGTCTTTCTTACTGACAGATTGGTGGTTTTGCAGACAACAAGATTTAAAGAAATATTCAGAAACTGATAAACATAAATCGGAAGAACATACAAGGGCAAAATAGAGCTTGCAAAAGTAAAGTTTTCTGATTTATCTTCCCTCATTAAAGCTCACCATGTGTAGCCAATATGATCCATACTAAAAGCAACAGTGACAAACTGACACGCCCAAATTTAACAGGATGGCAATTTGCCAGAAAAATGACTAAGGCTATAAAAAGACTAATAAATGCAGTACAATAATATTCTTCTTAGACTACAAATGGTACTTTGATACTGAGTGCATTTGTACTGTTTTTAAACCACTGTGACATGGCCAAGCAGCAAACTACAAGAGGAGACAGAGTACATGCACACGTGCAACCAGTCAGTGCTGGCTGTATTTAGCTGATCATCCCCAGCTCTGAGGCATAAGGGCTTTATATGTACATTCACAAAATAACAGAAAGCACTTGAAGAACCACAGGCTTATTTCAGTGAAGTCTGGAATATATTATTACAAAATATATGTATCCTAGAAATGAGTAATTCACAGTAGGTAATTCACTGACCACCCTTTTTCATCTGACAATGGACTGTAATTGCCAGAAGCGTGTTTTATTTGAACTCTCTCAAGAATCCTTTTGATGAACAGGGCAAAATCTGCTGGAATGAGAACTCTCTTGGTTATTTTATGTATTGGTTTTTTACATACAATTGCACATATGGTTTCTGGTATTCTTGCTCCCTACCTACTTTACCATAATTTTTAAATCAGGAAGAAGGATTAACAGAGATAATGTGGTTCAGACTGATGTTCCCTTGAAGTGTAAGATGATGCCAACCAGAACAACAGAAACATGAAAACTGTGAAAACTTTTTTTTCTTTCTTTCTTTTTGTTTAGTATTTACAGAGATAACTGCAGAGATACTTTTTGGACCATGATTCTAAAAGACTTTAGGACGCAATTCCATGGCACATTCAGAATACCAAAAGTGGAAAAGTGCACGTGAAAATTTTTAATCTTGGGTATCAGAGTATGATCATATCCTTTTTGCTGAAAGATAATGACATAACAAAAAAACCTCTCCTGGGCCACTTTGAATGTTCAATAGTCTCCTTCCCAACTCTAGAATTGCCAGAGAAGAGCCCCACCCCCAGAACCAGACAGCACTCTGTCTGACAGAACTCTGACAGTCTGGTCCCACCTTCCAATCATACTCTGACCTAACAATTGGACAGGTTAGGGGCATGTATCATGCCCTAACCCTTATTTCCTGGCTTCAGTTGAAAGAGAAATCAGGCATGTATTTCATCATAAACTGTGGCATGCTCCAGCCTAGCCAGAGTTTTGGTCATTTCACTAAAAGCAGATGGGCATAATACAGTAACTGTCTGATCTATTTACAAAGTCAGGGTCCTATAATATACATACATGCACATCCAAGTCAAAGTATTGGAAATTACTAGTAATTATGGCTGCAATTCTAAGATCTATGAATCTGCCACAAGCCAGCTAGCTTTAAACTGTCCATCATTAAGTATCTTTACAGCACATTAAGTACACAGCAGAGAGCAGTGACAAGAAGTTCTGATATTGCAAGATAAACTAATTTCATGAAACACAAACAGAAACATGTTAAGTACATGAGTCACATTTTGCATTATATATCCCTCAGCATGGTCTCTGCATTTGTAGCATGGCAGGACTGGCAGTTCTAGACTCCCAGCATAGAGGTGAGGGACTCCAAACCTCTGTTCCCTTGTGGTGTGAAGTCCTCTACACCAATCATATTGTTGGGAAAAAACATATGGGGGAATGGGAGGGAAATGAAGTGATTTAGCCTTTGTAACCCTTCCAAGAATTAGAAGACTCACAACTGCAAGAGCAAAAGTAGGTTTTAGTAGCTATACCAAATGCCATCCTTACCTTTTTTCTTCATTTAGACCTCAAAGAGCTGAGTATGTCTGAAGCTGTTTACATGTATCTAAGCCTAACTTGGTGTTTTGATCTCAGAGGCATTTCATTCTTCTATTTAGGCAAGTAGATGCTCAGCATCTCTGAAAATGAAACCATTATTTTGATGACTAAATGCAGACTTGAGCAGTTTTCAAGTACCAAATTTTAGTTTATATCACTATTCCACCCTGTATCTCTCCTGTGTATGGGTTTCCTTTAGAGAATACGAAGTGTTGCAGCATTACTATCCCAGCTCCACTGAGTAAACTCTTGACTTCAGCTATGACTACATTCTATTTATATTGGCAGCTCATCCTTGTAAGCTACACAGTAGATGTCTACCAACTTCACGTTCAAGGGTAAAAGGCTGTGACACTGTACTTCATCATCTTCCTTTTTCAATTTTATGAAGCTAGTATTTTTCTCATCTGGGACACACTCACCATGTAAGATCCATAGCAGAGTACAGACTATTGTAATATTTTTGCATCCTTGTGTTTTACTCAATCATGTGCAAAGCAGTAGAATAATGCAAGAGCGTACAGAATAATGTAACAGAAGAGTCATTTACCTAAGAGGACTAGAAGTTCAGAAAAGGTCACAGAGACTAAATACAAAGGTTGTGTCAGGCTTTTGAAATAAAGTAGATCGTGTTTATTTTAGCTTCATTTGGCAACCAAATATAGTTCACAGCACTTCAACTTGACTTTTTTGTAAGATCTTATTTTTTTAATAACAGTGAACTGGATGAGTTAAGAACTCCTCATTTCTTTTTTTTCAAGGAGCTCTTCAGACCGAGGGGAAAAGCCTGCCACACGTGTTTACAGACATATAGTGTCATCATTTCTTTAAGACTTCCTTCCATGCTGTTTAATGCATTCTAATATCTTGTCTGGTTTTTGACTGAAGCTTCATTAAGCAAGTAATTTTTTTTTTCCTGAGATTTCTACACCAGCAGCAAGCTAACTGAGCTGAGTCATTCTGGAAGCTCAGAAGTTGTTCTGTAATCTTTCCATCTTGGGTACATCACTTTACATTCTGACTGTTTTCCATTGTGTAACACTCTCTAGTATCTAAATGAGTTCTTCTATATCACATTTGCCTTTGCTAGGCTTAGTTAACTTAGATGAACTTCACTGGTCAATCCTCTATGCCTTGTGATCTATGTTACCTCATCTAAGATTCTCCTCCTTGAACACTCATCCATCCTGTTTTTCCTATCATTCACACCTGTATTTAATTACTACTCTGCAAGGGTACATTTTTATATTTTATAGGCAGTATTTCCTGTTTGGTTGGCTTGCTTCAGGGCATTTCCACAATTTGTAACAGTAATTTAAAAGTTTTAATTCCCTGTATGTGTTTGCAGTTGCTGCCAGGCTGAGGTTATCTGCATCATAATTACCATGTCATTTTCCATGTTAATAATGATCCTATTGACTAACTCTGAACTCCAGCACCCCACTTAAGACTTCTGTTGTAACAACAAACTTCATGCAGAAACATAAATTTGTTTAAAAAATTATTATGTTTATATAATAATGAATGCCTCTGTTCATTACAGAGCTTTTACTAACCTTTCAACCATGCCTGTTTCACCTCCTCAGTTGCTTCTTGTCAAATTCATTCAGCTTGACTATATTCACTACAAATACAAAGAAATACATAAACATTACTGCAGAATGGTTTCCATTTCTAAAACACCATTCTGGTTAGATCTTTTTCTGCCATAATATTACAGATGTTCTATGATTGTGCCTTAGGGATATTTTATTTACCAGCGAGAGCTGTAAACTTACTCGCAGGTTAAAAACTCCTCTTAAGCACATACATAACTCAAGCTCTTCAGACATCTGGGCTGGTGAGAAATTGAGTATTTTGCTGCATGCCCAGACATTTTATCCCTGAATTCAGTGAGAATAAGGTTTATGCCCAGTATCTGTCCCCACTAATCTACTAGTTTTGTTTCCTTCCCTTTTTTCTTACAGTCTCTGATAGTACTTCACCTTTGTTAGGAAAACAGGTTCTTTATCAATCTATTCCAGCTTTCCATTTTAATATATGTATTTAAAGATAGGCTTTGTTTCTTTTCATGCATTTCCTGAGTTACTCCGGAAATTTGTTTTAGCCCTTGTTGCATTCCTCACACAAACTGACTGCTGTTGTTTATTTTATATTCTTGTTTATTTGCTACAGTGGATCAGATTTTTG
Organism: Florisuga fusca; assembly: GCA_038090715.1. Classification (NCBI taxonomy): domain Eukaryota; kingdom Metazoa; phylum Chordata; class Aves; order Apodiformes; family Trochilidae; genus Florisuga; species Florisuga fusca. The sequence goes on from JAAWXA010000013.1 coordinate 7,823,728, forward strand.
AAGGATCAACCATTTAAAATCTGTTACTGAGCTATGTAAGTTTCTCCCTGTTTGTTACTTTGTTCAGCAATGCAACACCTTCTGAGATGTTATTACCAAGTCCTTAAGCAGAATAAACAGCATATCCAAGGAGTTTACCTTTCCTTAGAGCATTTCTGATGAGGCCCCAGATTTTATTAAAATACTTCTTTCTGAAGTTTATTGTCATTGTAACACTTTTGTATATCCAACTTTCTCATGATACGGATTCTAATTATAATGTGATTATCATAGTTTTGTAGTTCTGCCAGAAGTATAATTTAAATGAACTAAATGTTCAACTTTTATGACTGAAATAGGTATTCAGACACTTAGCTAAATTCAGACACAAATTGCCCTACGTTCTCTACATTGCCAACAAAGACAAAAAATACACTTTCAAGAAGCGATTCTGAAAAATTCCACGTGCCAATATGCAAAGTATACATCTCATTTGAGGAAAAACATTCTAGCTTCCATTTAACTCACCTGGGTCACAACTTTCAGCTTTGCATGGTGTACGCAGACTTGGCAAGCAATGCTCTGCTTTCTCTGGGTGTGCACACACCACACAGATCCAGAAGGGAAACAGGTATTCCTCGTGCTGCTAGAAAGGGAAGAAAAATGGTTTCTGCTCTAATTAGATAATATTAAATAATGATATTCTCATTTTTAATAAGACTGTGTCTTTAAAAAAACCCCAATTTGTTGAAGTAATGCCTTTGTATCTTCACAAAGTCTTCATAATGGCAAGGTAAAACCTCATGCTTTCTGGGAGTCAAACCCAAGTGCTTCTGAAAGGGAATAGTTTTTCACTACATGGGGCATTTTCTCCCTACAATTATCAGAGAAACTGCAAGAAATATCAAGCATTTGAAACTAATATGTGCCAAGTAGGTTTTTAAAATAATCTTAAAAATACTTATGAACATTTATAGCCATCTTGGGTTTTTTAGGAAGACTCCCTCTGTTAGCTGCCAGTTGTGTGAGCAAGATGTTCTGTGACAAACAGTGCTGTAGTTGATGTTCATATAGCTGAGGAAACATAACTGTCCCATACTATCCAAAGACAGATGTGTAAGTTTCAACTTATAAAAACTGCATGAAGGAAACTAATGGCATGCTAATCTCCCGGTACCTCATGGGATAAAGAGAAAGAGTGAATAAGATATTTAAAGACTACAAAATTTGTTCCCTCTGCAAAGGCCTTGCAAACTGTTATAAATAAATCACCAGTTTCATCACTGTTTGACTTCTGGGACCACCACCATGAAGGAAAAGAGTTGTGTCTTGGTACTCTGGGACAACAAAAGCACAAATTCATCTGAGACACCCGACTCCTGCCTGCAGAGATAAGCTTCTGGGAGCAGGTATCTCATCAAGTACTCATTGATGACAATTATGTGATATTTACAATTCCAAAACAATGCAGATAGAGCGCTCTCCATATAAAATTTTAATGAGCAGCATGTTTTGTTGGAAGTGTCATAAAACTTTCATCAAAGTTCAAAATATTCCCAAGAAAACAGCTCTGTCTTTGACAAGAAGATCAGAAATCTGCAGTTTAGATCAAACACAGTGAAGAGGAAGAGAAATGTCGTCTGTTATAATTATTAGGATACGATAATTATACTTTTACAAGCTCAAAAAATTTTTTAAAAGCAGCTCAGTAAACACTGTAAAATCCAGTATTAAGATTAGCTTTTATAATTTCCCTTATAAGGAAGTTACAGTAACTAAAAGCCAAACAATAAAAATAAGAATGTTGTACAGATAACCTTACAGAAGCAGGAGGTTCTGAATTCACTGGACTTTACAGCAGCTCTTAATTGATAACTTTGCAAGCAGTCAGAACTCAAATGAACTGTGCAGCTTCTCCACCCAAATGGTTGCATGGATAATTGAATAAATGGCCCTTGTGACCTTGAGGCATTAACAATTAAAAGAAATCAAGGCCTAAGCAAGAAGTAAGTATTTTACCATGGGAACAGTGAAAATGTAATTCAAGAAAGGGTGTAACAGCCAAACAAGATAACAGAGGGCTGGGGGTACAAGAAGAAAAATTCTAGAGGATTAGACACGTAATATTGGAAATGAGAATATAAAAACAAAACTCATGTTGTCAATAAAAATATGGTTACATGAACTCCTTTCTGTTACTCCACTCAGGCTAGTGATGAGCAGATTCAAAGTTTGATCTTTATAGTGAAAACACAACAACAGGGCTCATCTTTTGTTTCTGCTTCATTTTTCTGTGGGCAGCTGCAGCACAGGCCATATGGAGACTTCTTGCTGCACTCAGGTCATACATATCTGGCCTTATTTTCCACTTTTTTTGGCCCTCTATAGCACATGTCAGGGTGCCTGACTATTCACTGAGACTATGTCTATCCTCCCCCACAAGCTGTTGAAGTTTCAGCCTGATGTGCAGCAGCTCTTGATTCCTGTATTTTATATAATTTATATTAGTCTGCCAATAGATTAAAACAGAAATATCCTTGACAGTCTCCCTCATCTCTCCCATATACAGCTCCTGTTTTTCCTTTCTCTGGAGAGATCAGCCTATACACCATGGTGAGGCAGCCTCCCCAACAGCAGATACAAAGGTTCAAACTTGGTAATACAGGTCTAGATCTCCAGAACTTAAATTCATCCCCTGCCTCCTTAGCCACATACGGAGCAGTGCATTCAGTTTCAAACTCACTAGAACTTCCTGCTAAAAATGCAGATATATTGCCCATCTCATTCCAGTCTAGGATATCACAGTTTGTAGAAGGTAAACTCTTGCTGCCTCTGGTCCCTGGAACATTTTCCCAGTAACTGCTAATCTGGAACTGAAACAGCATCTAGATTTCAGTTTCTGCTACTACCTCTGACCTCCAGTTTACCTTTTCTAGCTGTATCTATCCAGGCTACAAGTTCTTAAGAAGACAGATACAGAAAATCCCACAAAACGCTTTTCTCTTCGCCTGCCTTTTCTGACTTTCACTTCTTCTGTCAGGAATGCATTTTTAAAAGCTCATTCCTTTCACTTCTGTTTGTATATCAAAGACCTCTTTTATTCACTATGTATTTATGTGGATATTATGTTCAAAACACCTGGGTTAGCAGAACTAAGCAAGCAGTATAAATCTTTTCCTCATCAAACTTCAGCACACAAATTAGAGTAATATAACTTTTTCTGAATGTTGTTGAATGCTTGAAAAAAAAAGCCAAAGCAAAGCAAAGACAGCAACAGTGCAAGATTCTCAATAAAAATCAGGGATCACTGAAATATTGTTGTGGAAAACTACTTGTTAAAACTGAGAGGCATGAAAATGGATTCATTTAATTATGCACTTGGGTATAAAATAAGGTACTAGATGCTCATTACAAAGAAGTCAAGTTATGCTGGTTAAAAGTTTATCTCTTCTTCCAGAGATCTCCATGCTTTCACACAACAAAGACACTGCCACAGTTGCTGGAAATATAGATGGTTGAATAATAAAAATAATGTATTCATGAGTAAATTATTCAAAGATTGACAGGAAAATGTTGAATAAATTATTCACAGAACATTATTTAATTTAATAATCTAGAGAGCTGGTCAAATAATGGAAATATGTATTTCAGATAATTTATTCAGAGAGTAATGTCAAAATCCTTTGGCTAGTCCATTAGAAATGAATAATCTGACAAGTTATTGATTATAGTTCATTTCTGCATTAAAACAAAATTCAGCAGGAGTGCAGCTAAGCAGAAAGATACATAATTGACAATAAAGTGTCATCATCCTGGTGATGAAAATCTTTTATTGTGCATACAAACACAGGGCCTGTGTTGAAGGACGACTGTGATCTGTGCTAACTTACCTCACCGGCTCTCACCCTTTTTTTGAGGCGTTTTAGTCAGGATCCCGACCCTCGCCAAAAGGGTGTCACAAAGAAGACGCTGATACAACCCAAGCTTTCTCTGCAGAGGGAAGGTCTGAACCTATCACCCCGAATTCGCAGGACACAGACGAACCCCCTCCCTCATCCCGGTTCTGCAGCGGCCTCGGCCCGCCCGCCCCTCGGCACCGGGCCCGGCGGCGGGAAACGGCCCCACAAGATGGCGCCCGGGGAAGGAGAGGGGCAGCAGATGCAACGCAGCAGCGAGTTCAATAGGTGTTTGTCCATTTGCCCACGGAGTTCGTGCTTTCATTCAGGATTTTTTACTGTCGAATAGAAATGGCCTACACCAAAGTAGAATTCGGATCCAATTTCGGATACTTCTCTTTTTGATTAGTTTTCCTTCCTTCAGTAAACTGGGTGACTTTGATACAGGAGGGAAAAAAAAAATACCATCTTTCTGTGCACATTTTGGAATATGTTTCAAGGCATCTTGAGATCAGCTCAAACAGCTGAAGAGGGAAGAAATAATCCTCTTTATATAAATTCACAAAGACATTTTAAAATAGCAGTTTCCCCAGGAGTAAGTTACTGGAAAAGGGGAGAGGGCCATAGTTCACCTGGGGAGTATGTATAACGGAGCTACCACCTCCAGGTGCACTGAAAAGGCACTTAAGAATTGGGTTTTTACGAGTGCTTTTCTTGTGGTAATATCAATCAGCAATATTTCCTGTACTATCCTGTCACATGAAGCAAGAGTTCAACTTTGAAGAACACAGAACTGCAGATTCAATGTTTTCTTCATCAGAAGCACTCTCTCACAGGCCATATTTTTCTCCTGAGGGTCTGTGATACCAGTTTAACATCTGCAGGAAGGAACACTCCACCTTCTCAAAGTTAAATGCATGCAATTTTTCCTTTTCCTCAAATAATCTGTCCGGAAGAAGTAAGGACTTCTCCCTGTTTAAACATCCCACGTGTTGTCTTCCTGACACACTGGAGTGTAGATAGGTCTACACCACTAAGACTGTAACTTCTTGTTATTGAAAAGCTGGTGGAATGGATTGAGAAACTCTGTGTATTAGAAAGCAAAATCCAGTGCAAAAAAAGGTAATGATCTGAATCCTTGTCATTACAAAAAGGCACCTGGCAGAAGTGTCCTCTTCACACTTTGTTATTGAAAGATCATCTCTAGCAATCGTTATTAGAGGCAAAATGGAAATCAGAGGTTTTGTGAATAATTAGCATAGCAAATTAAATTTCATGGTGTGCAAACGTTACATGCACTGCTGCTGGCAACATGTTTTAATGCTGCAAGGTATGGTTTCCTTTGGCTTCCACCTGCCCTCTCAGGGGCAGTCCCATGTTCTATACTCTCTTTGATAACTGCTTTCATGACATTCATCACATCAACTTCCCCCATAGTTTTTTCTTCAGTCACAGTTACTGTTGTTTGATTGTGGATTTTTTTGGTGTCGGAGGGAAACAGAAAAGAAGGTGCATTTTTAGCATACCTTTATGGTTCATTAAGAATGATTTGCTAAAATCCATCAGCCCTCAATTAGTCAGATCAGCATGTGTTTAGCTAGCCTGGCACCTGAAGATATCACTTCCTGCTCCCTTGGTATTGTTAATTATGCCTTCTTTTTTTTCCATCAGTTCATTAATATACTGTATTGCCTCCATCAATTTTGTATGTGGAGACTGTGAATGTATCTGTAACACTCCAGCAGTTACACAAAGAAAAGTAATTAAACCAAATCATTTTGTTACCCGTTCTTTAGTAACACAACTCATCCTTTTCCCATCAAAATGGAATTCACAATATAGGGCAAGAAAGCTTGCAGAACATTTAGTTTGCAAAATCTGCTTTAAAGACTGAAAAATCAAGCTGGCCCTTTTAACATCTAAACACATACTCAGTGTAAATGTTTAGGAAGAAACCAAACTACTCACCCACTCCTCTGTATCTTAGATGGAAAGTGATTTTTTCCCCGCATGTTCTCAATGATCTTGAAAAGGAAATGGACTGGGTTCCTGCTGGAATATCAAGCATTCATTTTGATCGTCCAATGCTTTCTTTGTATCTGTTAGCAGCTGCCCAATATATTATGTGCAAATGTTGAAACATTAAAGCATACCATCTCAAGTGTATTAATCTCAATCAGGTTTAAAAGATCTAACTTTTAAGTCTCCATAGGATGGTAAATTATTAATACCAACACCTGAAATTACCTCATTATGCATTTCAAAATGTATGAAGAAATATTATTAACGTAAATTGCATCTTACACCAGTGATCCAAGAGGCTCTAAGGAAGGATTGATTGCTCAATGGTTAAGCCACGTTCAGTTTTCTTGCTTCTTCTCTCAAGTTTCCTGAATTTTAAGAGGAAAAAAGAAACCAACTAAATAAACAACAAATTAAATCCTTCTTGATCCCTTGAGTATATTAAGAAATCTCCCAATATAGTATACATGTGACTGGAGAATGGCATTGACTTTAGTGCTGAAAATCATTGATACATATCCCTTTTTTTTTTTTTTTTTTTTAGGCTCTTCCTGGAAGAACATAATTAATGATATTAATGACCTCCTTACTCCACTAATTTCCCTTCCAACAAAAGCTACTGCTATCTCTATTTTTCTACCTGTAATAAAGTTCCTGACATAACAACCTTTTTCTCCAGGTTAACTAATAATTCATCATATGATTATGAAATTAGAAACCTTGCCAAGGTCAGGATAAATGGCATCTATAGCATTTTCTTTACTTAGTAAACCAGCCACCAAAGAAAGATGTTATTTCATAAGCTGATGGAGAACTGAGGTAAACCTTAAGAGCCTGCAGCTGGATGAAACAGAGAGAAAGTTAATTTGATTTTTAAAATCTTGTTATAACACATAATTTTATGTTATAATTGTACAGGCGTTTGAACATGGTTTACATCTACACTGCATACTGTTGTACTAGTTAACAGTCAATATTCCATTGCTATTTGAAATACTTTATTTAGGCTTTGGCCAGTACATAAAAATTTTCAACCCCTTTTTCACTTCAGGCTTTAATGCCTTCCTGGTTCTTTGATTAGACAATGGAACTCTGGTACTTGTTACACACTGCTTTGCTAGCTTGACTTTTGGCAGTTCTTAATTTCTAACTTCTTGTGCACCCCCACACCACCCCCACTGGTGGGGCAGTGTGAGAAAAGACCTCAATGCTGTGCAAGCTGCAATAGCTGAACCCACCCCGTATTATCAACACACACAAAATACAGGACCATACAGCAACTATGAAGGAAAATAACTCCAACCCAACTACACCCAGCACAAACCTGTTTTCTTCTTTCACAATCAATTGACAGATTTTTTTCCCCTTGAAATTCTTTTTATGCAGCTAGAATTTTTATAGTCTTTATGTTATCAAAACCCTTTACAGTGTTAATTGGCTATGGGTAAAAACATGCAGCATTACATGGACATCAAACTACCCTAAGATTAATAGCATGTCAGTCTTATTCACATAATATAGCAATCAATCATAGGTTTCTAGAGAAGAATAAAACCTTCTCATTAAGAAAAAAAAATCTTGAGAAATTAAATCACACATAAAGGAACACTTCTAATATTCATACCAGAAATGAATGGCAAAAAGGAGAACCCAAACTCAAAAAATAAAACAGTTTAACTAAGTACGGGAGGAACAGCTAATTACTTCAGTTATCCCTCCTGAGAACTCTGGATAATTTCTGAAAATGAAATTATTGGGTAATTCTGCTCCTTCCCTTTGTCCTAAGTACCATTTGAATATTTTTAATTAAGTATCTCGGAATAATATATAGTGCTTTTGCAAATTTGTATGTGTTTATGCATATATACACACACACTGAGATTCTAGTTCTAAACATGGAAGGATACTGGAAAGCTATCCCATCATCCAGACATTTGATATCCCATCATCCAGTCATTGCTAGCAATGACTTCAGAAGCATCTCTACTACTATATATAGCCTTAGAGGCAAAGGGAGAAAATCAAGAAAGGAAAAGCATTGTGTAAACCCCCATAGTGCTGTAATTCAAAGTAAGAACATGGAAATTTTATTCTTGATTTTTCTTTCCTTCAGAAACCATGATGTTGCAGTCTTCAAAAAAATAATATAGACACTCCATAATAAGGATGAAATCTAACTAACAGCTTTAAATGGATATAAAAAAGCTATGTATGTATCAGCATGAAGAAAAAAAAAAAGATTCTTTGATGTATGTCATCTTTTCATTTTAGCAATTAAAATGGCTTTTGAAGCTCTTAAGCATTTAAGCCCATAGAGTATAAAATTGTGCCATCCCTTGCAGATAGTCCCAAATTTAGAACAAACAAGGTCATAAGGATCAACAGGCTTTGAGAAAATGGTAATTTAAGTTTGCAAATATATAAACTTAACTCTATTTTATCTAGAAGTCTGCCAAAAGTACGACATACAATTCTCTTTTTTTTTTTTTTTTCTTTCCCCCTCCCACCCGCCCCTCTTTTTAAAACTGCATAGCTAGGGATTACTTGGTGTTTGTTAACAATCTTTTTACTTAAACACAAGATGGGAGATGAGTAACTGGTTTTTCTATGTGAAAACACATGAACAGTAACACAATATTCTGTCCCAAAAGAGCTCTGTTTATTATGTTGTCTGAAGGATTCCCCAACAGAAACAATTCCCTATGGAAAAAAGTGGTCTTATTCCAGCCTTATTAATAATTATGCTGGCATCTCTACACTTAAAAGACATCTGCTCATATGTTTTAAGTATGTGACAACTCAGAATGCATGCTGTTAAGTTTTTCATTTGAGCATGATAAGTTAGAGCAATTTAACAGAACAGACCTTGGATGATTTCAATAAACATTAGATTATGTTATGAAGTTACATCAAGAATGAAACTGAATATGTATCATGAAATAGCAAGTGCAATTATTCCACTGCTACATATTAATCTTTAGAAATACTTACTAGCAAGACTTCCAGAGGCTATGTTTCCTTAAAAGACAATAAATGTAATAGCAAACTGCTGATTGCATTTTGACAGCAATAGTATTAGTGTGGATCTATTAGCTATCATTGCTAAATGACATTTTTCTATCATTGCATTCTGACAGAATGTTATAAGCCACGTGTAAACTGTAAATGTGTCTTTGTGTCCTTGTTACATGTAGAATGAGATTTTAAATAGGAAAAAAACCACCAAAACATATCATGGAAGTATACTAGTGTTAAATCTCACACAATCACACATATACATATGGCTGGAAATCAACTTCTTGCTTTTCTTCCTAACTACTTTACTATAAAGTGTTATATTTTACCACTAGTAGCAGCAATGTACTAAATCAGATTTAGCCAACAGGTGCTCTCCAGGCTGTGGACAATTACATCATAAAAATGTATTACACTGTTCATTCTTGGGAGTGAAGACTTTTTCTGTAATACTCAAATGTTTTATATAGAGTGGAATTTCTAATGGACTTCAACACAGCTGGTGGCTCGAATTCATAGTGACATATCAGGGAAGCACCACAGTAGAAAACCTCATAGAAGGAGGTAATTTACTTAGTAGAAACACTTATGCTTTCTCCTGCACATATTTACAGCAATAAATCAACTGGACAACGTTTCCAGTTTCCATTTGTAGTAAGTATTTTTAACTGCTAACATTGTGGATTTATTTTTTTTTCATTATGTAGTTTCATTATCCACTCATACTTCTGAAAAATGAGAAAATGGAAGAACACACAGAGCTGGCAGATTTAAATGGCTCTTAGAGAAGCACTTCAACATCAAAAATGATCAAGAGTAAATTGTTGATACAACCTTTGCTTTCACCTCCTTCACTAACAAATTGCATTAGTAAATGGGTCACGTAAAACCTCTTAAACTTAATTCTGGAGAGGCAGAATTTCCTTGCAATTTCATATTTTATTAAGAGCTGTCTTTTTTGCCATGTTATTGTGTTGAGGAACATGAAGTTTGGATTTTTAGACCAAATGTTTTGAATGAATAAAATGCCAATTTCATGAGATCAGCAATATTAGTTCCTTTGCTGAGATTTATTCATTTCAGCAAGAGTTTTAAATACCTAACTTAGACAATTTTTATAATAATCATTTTTATAAAAAACATTTGCTCTGAAGATCAGGTAGGGAAGATGAGCAGTGTAAGAAAGTCAGTGGTGACAGCCCTTCACCTAGTCTGTCACACCACAACACAAACAAGAAACTATAAATCCTCAGAACTTCTAAATGTTACTTACCTCTCAACAGAGGACTTGATCTATCAGTAGAAACTTTTTATGCATCTGTTTGGCATCTGATGTCCCTTATCAGCTTAAGTAATCTGAATTAAAATAAAAAAGTAGACAGAGTTACAGCAGGTCAGAAGGAAGCAGAACACCAACCCAAAATGACAGTCTCCTCAGCCCATCACACCTTTTTGGTGCACTCTTACTCCAGGGTACAATTTAACCACTTTAACCGTTTTAAAGCGTTTTCATTACAAGGAGTCACTGAAGGACACTTTCAGCTACGTGCAGAGAATTGTCTGGTTTATTCAAACTTACTTTCCTACATTTTTCTTCTATTTGTGTATTTATAGTAAGCTCCACCTGGCTTGAGTCTCTGCTGTCAGCCATCCTCACTAGCTCCTTCGCTCATATGTAGCATGAGAAATCAACCCCTGGACTGAAATGATCACTTACAGCTTGCTTCCATTTGGAAGTCACTCAAGCATCCAGCAGCTACAGTTACAATGAGCTGGAGCTTCCCACTTCGGCTGATGTTTTGGCAAGTGCTTTCCCTGAAATGGCATAATCATAATTTTTCAGGCAAGGCTTGAATCCCCAAAGGGTTATCTTAATTTATAGGCCATTTAACCCCATGATATAGTTCACAGTACTCCAGCTATCTCGATTAGTTAGTGAGGGACAGGTTTAAAAAAATTGCTTTCATATGCTTCAGGTGTCTTTGCAGAATTTATTTGCTTGTTTTACTGCCTGGGTAAGACTCTCAGAATACCACTTTACAGAAAAATACCAAATGTAAAAATCTGCGTCTGCCAGGTGGGCAGCAACACAGCTGTTGCTACATAAGTAGGGAGTTAGAAGTTTGGTTTTCTAGTCTATGCATAATTTTTGTTTTCTAAAAATAGCTCTTGTGGCAGTAAAACACTGAATTAACATCACTGAACTATGTTCATTAGCAGGAACTAAAAACCTGTCCAGTCATTTGGAAAGGAGTCACAAAAGCATTTTAAGCCAAACACAAAGGTGCCATAAGCAGGAGCAAAACACCACAGCATTCTGTAAAACAATCTTACATAATTTTATGTAATATTATAATTCTTACAACTTCATTATTTTTACCATTACTCTATTCATTCCCTTTATTAGCAAAATTCAGTTTATTATCACTATTTAATGCTTACCATAATAAAGTCATTTTGAGAGGAGAATAAAGATAGAAAATGTCAAAATTGCAGAAAACTAAAAATGCTGTCAGAAAATAAGCTCTTACAGACTTTTAATTACTTTTTCTCTCTGCTGCTTTTTATATAATGGCTCCAGCCTTCTTGTGAGAGCTGGATATTTTTTCTGATGAAGTACTGGCTGTCTTAACATTATTAAGTATTGAATATGCTTTTCATTTCTAGTTACTACATTTCATGCAGACATGTGCTAAAAATCTTATCACTTAGTAAAAATTAAGAAAGGTCACAGCAATGCTTTGCAGTCCCTACGTGTTTCTAGAAAACAGAAGGCATTAATCAGCTGGAAATCCTCCTGCCTCCCAGAAATCAACCACTACCACAGTGGCTTAGGGTAGCTGAAAAATTCTTAATGAAATGAAGATTTTTCTTTAAAATGCTTACATATAGAAATTTAAAAATGCCCAAGAAATATGTAATTTTTATCAGAAATATTAGGGTAGGAAGGAAGTTGCTTGGCTTTCCTCCTCTGTTTTTCCTGGCTGGCTGGAGGATTGCTTTTGAACAAAGCATGGAATCTATTTTCATTTAAGGCTACAATGATTTTACAACATCACACCAGAAAAGATACTAATTTCAATGTTTTCATTATTATTCTCTAAAACAGGTCTCTTCCATAATTGCTGTATTTAACCCCATTTATTCAATACTCACTTTATCTAGTGGAAATCATTTTCACCCGTTTTGTCATGAAAAGCACAACAGTGATATATTTCCAAATCTTTACATCATAAATTGTAATTATTTCAGTCTCTATGTTCAGCTCTCCTTAGACTACTGACATTGAAAATTAATGAAAAAATTTAAAACATTTACCAGTTGGTAATAATTTCACTTGAAGCACATGCATCATTAACATTTAACTTTCCAGGAATCTGAACATCTGACTGGTCTCCTGAGAGCCACACATCTAGGAAAGGCCAAAATAACAACTGGAATGTCTTAACTGATAGCTTGTACACATGACTGCATGAATAACTCCTTCTCTTACTCTATGCATGAGGATAAAACCATACATGTGCCACATCCACACATTCTGTCTGCATCCAAGGATTCTTTCATCCTTTCTTGTAGCCCAGAAATGGAATCTGCACCCTTTCTACACTGTACTCTTCTGCTGGAGCCACAGCTTAACACCAGATGGCACCTAGAGGTCACACAGTGGTCTGCATACTAAAAATAGAAAATTAAATTATAGCTTGAAGATTACAGAAAATTCTGATTAGATGAAAAATCATTGAAAGGATTCAGCTATGTTTGTATAATGTATACTTTTGTTTTTGTTTTTTTTTTTTTTTGTGGGGGTGGGATTTGGAGAGAGGAAAGAATAAAACCAAGTGGAAACATTTGCAATATGAAGAAGCTTCCAAAATTTTTTAGAAAAGGTACAGCCCATGGATGACAATGATTAAAGAGAGTATACAGACCTAAGTTCTTGATGCTCTCTCATGAGGAATAGCAACGACTGAGAATGAAGAGAGAACAAGGACAGATTTTGCCTGGTTTCTTTGGGGTGTTACAAAATACACGTGTATTCATGAGAAAATATTGAAAGACACTTCTCAAGAGTAAAATCTAAGGCTGAAACAGGAATGAATGAATAAATAAATGTTGTATCAGAGTAGTAATGGCTACTGTTCTACATCTGTCCACCAGTCCCACTACAGAAACATCAGAAGACAGGCTCTGCAGAACATCTTGAAAGCTTTTAAATATGCTTCCTACTACCTGTCTCCAATGGCTAAAATGAAGTGAAGAAGAGGCAGGCTCTTAAGTATGTGTGACTACCACCATAGAAGTTAAATAGAAGTTAAAATCAATATCAAGAATTACACTTTGAAGCCAATGAAGCACTGGAAGCAAATTAAGTTTATAGAGATCTAATTTAATGTTCACCATGCGATAAGCTCTGCAGAAAGCACATTAGGGCCCAGCCTGGAGGTGACAAAGATATAGTTAAATTTAGTGAAGTCTATATTCAAGACAAATAGTCAAGACTCTCTGGAGACCCAAAGATGAAAGGCTGGCCTCCTGGCTGCTGCTCCTGCTGGTCAGACAGATAGCTACAGAGATCCCCCTAAAGAGTGATGGAAAGGATAGAAGTTACCTCCATCCTTTTATACAACCATGGACATAATCTTTCAAAAGCTGATCAGTGAAATCAATATAGCAGAAAAATGTTCCCACAATATTAATAAAAAATAGCTTTCACAAAAATGTGGAAAATATTTATTGTATGCTCCAGGTGGTTGCCTTCTGAGCAGTGTGGTCACATGCTCCACAACTGTGGGCCAGCATATGCCTCAAGGTCAAGCCTTCTCTGTGTTTCCAGAGCTGTTCCACAGAGGCAAAACAAAATACAGAGAAATTAAATTACTTTTTCTTCATTTCCCTTATCCCAACTGGAAACAGAGCATCCTGACCAGAGGAGTCTGGGTAAGCTGGAAAAAGCCCATATAAAATTCACTAATATTGTTTGAGCTTACAGTCCCAATGCAAACACTTAAAAGGTGTTTACTAGAAAGGTAACATACATGAAATCAGACTCCCCCCAAAAAATTAGGAAAAAACAAAACCACCAACCTCACAAATGATAGGTAGTAACTAGAATGTATGGGTTGAAGAAGTCTTAGGAAATTTAGTGTCCACCACTTTTCTAGGAAAACATAATTAGCATGCCATTGAAAAACTGTGTATGTCACAATGAGCAATTCCATCCAACATTGGTGTTTTAGCTTTCTACAAGGTGCAGAGGGAATAAAGATAGGGCTGTTTTGATCTTTCTTCTGTTGAATTTCTACTGTCTGCCTTCATCACACTTTCTTTCTACAGATGAATTAATGAAAAGGAACAAAACCCCTATCCTGAATATGATTCTCCATTTATTTCTGGAGTTTACAGGTAAGCCAGGGGATGCAATTTCTGTTACATTTAAGTACCAGGCTTTGCAGGGTTGTTTCAATTGAACAGAATGTCTTAGGTTTTTTCACAATTTGTGTTTCCTTCCTCCCCATACATATAATGAAAATATAGGACTAGAACACCATGGTCTAAGGACTGATTTTTATTCATTTTGGCATGTAATCTGTCATTTAACTGCCAAGGGAAAAAAAAATTTAAATCTTACTGAAGTCAATGTTCAGTTCCACAGCTGTTATGGGCACATGCAAGGTGTTATCTCAGTGTGTGTACACGAGGAATTCCACTATTTAAAAATACACCATCAGCATGATTAAGCTGCCATATTAAAAGCTATAAAAGCCCTCCTGTTTCAAATTGTTAATAACATGCCAGGGATGTAAGGCACTCTGAAAAGCAAAACACAGAAAGGGAAGCAGCCTGGATAATGGTGAAGAGGAAGCTAACACATGAATAAATGACTTGGGCAGGCAAAGAACAAATCTGCAGAGAGAGGTGGTAGCATATTGTCAGAAGAGAGCTTCAGGCAAAATAGGTGAAAATCACAAAGAGAAGACATGAAACACAGAAAGGGAAACAAATTTGAATAGGAGTAGCGAAAGCAAAGGCCTAATAGTTATTCTGACTAGGACAAGTTGACAGCATGCCAAAAGAATTAGGATCTAATCAGTCTGCAGGGCTGAAGATTGTTTTGAAGGAGAATCAGATAAATGGAATATATGAAAGAAAAAAAGAAAAGGCAAAGGAACAAACTGATTTCGAAGAGAATATTATGTTCCTGCCAGAAGTCTCTTGACACAGAAAGGGTGAGACAGACAACTTCCACGGGTACATGACAGCTGGGTCATATCTCCTGCTTATGCACAGATCAGGTTGCTGCCATTTTAAAGATAACCTACTGAAGATAGAGGACAGTGCTTGTCCATCTAGAGCAGGCAAACTAAACAGCACATGGAGAGGAACGTAAGCACACACGGGTGACTCTGCTCGAACATGCAAATTATTTTATAAAAGGTATGTCACCTTACTAAATGACAGTAGGTTGACAAAGTGTAAGTATCAGCTGCACTTGTAAGAACAATGGGGGGTTCCATCCTGATATATCTACACAGTCTGCTACAGTTTTTGATATTAAGACCTCTTAAAAGCATCAAATTAAAAGTAATTGTCATTAATAAGCTCCAGCATTTATTTCCTTTCAGCCCTGAATCCACTGCCTACTTCAAAATTACTTGATTTTTCTTCTTGGAAAACCAAGATTATTATGGTAGAATATCCAAAAAATACAACAATAATTTTGGAAGACTAGTTGCAAAAACAATTACTTTGAGATTTCCATATCTGCATGGGAATACTATCATTAATGGTCAAGTCAATACCCACAACTGGGAACACAGTTGTCAGCCATGACACAACATAATCCCAGAGTCACCTAAGACACCAAGACTGAATATGACAGAGCAGCCTGGACTCAGTCTGATGCTGACACTACTTTTGTCTGGGTGATTCACCATAAATCTAAATTTACGAGTGACTTGGCTTTAAGACACATTCTTCATTACTATAGGAATAACCAAGACATAATACATGCCCAGATTCTTTACTAAAATGTAAACCCACCTCCAAAATACAGAGGTTGCTTTGATCATGTCCGTTTTGACAAAACTAAATGATCAAAACATTAAGATGTTAATAATTTTCTACGGTATTTTCTTGACCTGCTGCAGCTTTTCTATACTTGGTTGAGCTGTGACACTCATTTCTGTACCTGACTGGGTGTCTGTGCCTAATTGTGCCACAGGCACAGAGGCCTCACACCCATAAACCACTCCTCCATGGCCAGTTAAAGACACGCAGACCTGAGCTGGACAAATCTGATTTTAGGAGCAACAAAGAGAACAAAAATCAGCTAGATCTAACAGATGTACTTTGCAACATATAGAGCAAACTCAAAGGTGTAAAAGCACATAAGCAAACATTAAAGTGACCCTGAGTGGATCCTGAAGGAAGGAAGAAGTATTGACATGAACAAGTTAATATTCCTCCTCCTTCTCTTGGAGGACTTCAGATACTGCAGCTAACAATAAGTTATTTGCCTTACTTACCATAAACAACATCTTGAATGTAACATCACATAAGAGATGCAAATTTACAGTTAACTTTGTTTTAATTTATTAATTATTCCAATGCAGTTCCTTTATCTAACGTTACATAAACTGCCAGACTTTGAAAGAATGACCCTGCATGTTTCAACTGGAGCTCTAAGTCCTGGAAGGGATGCTGTGGGCAGATGGCTGGTCTCCTTGAGGAAGGTTTCATTCACCAGATGTGAGATATAGCTGCCTTACTTAGGAGGAGAAGAAGCAATGACCTCTTTAGTTGAAAAACTTTCAAAGATCTAACTATCCTTTCTGCTACCTTTGATGAAGGTAATTATCTCCCTAAAATGACTCTTCAAGGAACACTTGAAAGTATAAGCAAATGGAAGCATTCTTTTTTTTATTATAAAGGTGTTGCTGAAGAGTTACTCTAAGCTGCATGTGTAATTTATGGCTGAAAGTAGTGGGTGGTTTGAACTACAAGAAGTGATGGGGAGGCAACAGTCAGAAAAAAAAATCTCATTTGTCTTTGAAAGGAATCTTGGGGGGTGGGGAAGGAGATTCTTAGAGATATTGCATGCACGTTTTTATTTCAAGCTCCAAGAGCAACTCAGTACACATTATGTTGCTAAGTCCCTTTGCAGCATATGTTAGTCTGAACTATTCCCTGCACATCCGTTGTGCTTTACTTGACTTCTTAGCAACAACTGTTTTTGCTCTGCAGCTCAATTTAGGATCCAGCACCCAAAAAAAATTATTTATTTGAAGATTTGCTGCCCATGATCATGACTTGCTGCCTGGAATTGCCACCTTCTGTTTATGTTTTTTGTTTGGTTTGGTTTGTTTTCCCAGTAACAATATTATTTTGAATCCTAGAAAGGATGTTGCAAAATCTGGAGTATGTATGTTTGAAGTTTACTGATCTTTGGGACTATTAGAGTGAGAAAGCAGTTTTAAAGGTCACTGTGTTTCTTCTTTCAACAATAATTTCTCATAATAGCTTAGCCGTAAAAAATCCACAATTGCAGCCACAGTACTAATTCTAATCCCACTTTCATTTTACTGACACTTTGCAGTTCAGTAGATCAGGACAAGAGTTTCAGACCCTTGTGAAAGAAAAAAATTATATATTTAACCAGCACTGCTTTACATGGGACCTAAGTTGGTAAGAATACACACACCCTTTTCATGTTTATGTCAAAGGCATTTATCTATCACAAAACTCATGTATTTGAGATTCCACGTTTCAGATTCCATTTTCATTAGCCCTGCCCCATACATTGCTGTGTGGATGTTAACAGAATTATTTTTGGTGATTTTTAAAGCAAAACAGTCTTTTGAAAAATACATCCCCAGTGCATCTTCCCTGCTCCACACTACAACGGGAATCATAGATCAAGATTTTCCTGTGCTGAACACCAGTTCTGCAGAGCCTGTTCAAGACAGCATTTTAACACTTTGGTTCTTTAGCTGCTACCTCAGGATTACCATAACACGTTGTAAAATGAATCTTGCATGACAGAAAGCAGGGAAAAAAAGAGAGAGTGAAAATAGGCTGTAACTGCATTCAGAGCAGGTAGTTCCTCCTAACCAGGGGAATGCTTTTAGGCAGTGAGACTTTGAGCCATTATTTTTCCTCCATTTTTCGGGTGGTCAGGACACAAACCAAGGTTAACTGCATAGCTGAAGTGCAGTGTTTATTGCCAAACGTGTGCCCTAATGTATTTAATAAATAAATTAATAAGATGGGGAGACCGTTCCTTGCAGGAGAACTGCAATGACAAAAATGAGTGATTTCTTGGGAGCATTTTGACCCAAGCTACGTTAAGAAGAGCAAAATGGAAAGTAATGGTTGGAATTAGCAACAGCTCTGAACAAGCACTTTAAAGTCTTCTCAACAAAAATCCAGAAAGCACTGACAAAGCTCCACCATGGCATCTGGAACAACTGCTCAGGGCCTGAAAGATGAAGAAAAGCTTGAATAAGCATGTCCAAAGCCTTAGATAACAGTGCTGCAAGACAGCTGCTCAGGTGTTGAAAATCATGAGAAAACAAACTACTGCACAGCTGTGTATTTGGTTTCCTACACTGTATTCAGTTTTCTAACAGTCTTTGAAGTAAGTACTCAGAGTAAATAAAGGACCAAGATGCACATACGAATGATTAAGATGCATCAGGAGCTGATTTTAAAGGTACTTGGAATAGCAGATTGTAGTTCTGGTATCTTCTATACCAGGTCCATGCTTGACTTTGTGTTGCAGTACTTTTTTAGCAATACTACTGTGTGCAAAATATATCTACCCAGCTACACTCCAAAAATCTGTTCCATCTTTTACAAAACAAAAATAAAAAATATAACAGGTGCATACTTGTATCTGTGGAGAACTGATACATTTCAGCAATTTAAGGTATTGCTTTTAATACTGGCAACCACAAAAGTTACAAGAAAACACTAGTTCAATTCCATATGTATTTTACAAAGAGATTAAAAGGAAATAGGAAAATGCTTTCCTATAGCTAACACAGTCTCTATTTACCTTTTAATTATGGATGTATCTTTGACTCATTTAAGTCACCCACAAACAACATGCTGTCAAGGTACAGGCTACCTGTTGAGAGCATGTCTATGTGCATATACATATTAAACAAACAAACAAAAAAAAAAAACCAAAACCCCACAAAGCTAAGAGAGAAATTGAAGTCTGTTTCTTTAACATAGTTCCTTACAAAACCACCAGGCTGTGTAATGCAGGAAGATGTTACAGATGGTTTACTGTGACAGAGCACTGGTATGGTGGATCACCCTGGAATCATACTCCTGAGGATGCACTGGGTTAGGATGCAGAATGCAGACCTGATGTAGCAAAGAATCTGCTTTAACTAATGAGCAGAATAGCAAAAAGAAAATAAGATCTGACAGTTGCTTGATACTAAATGGTGTGACCTAAGCCCATAGCTGTCAGGTTTTTGCACTGCCAGAAGGGAGATCTGGGGGGGGTTGGAGCAAGAAAAAGAACTATAATGATTTAGACTAAATTTCAGCAGTGCCCTGAACAGTTATTTAAAGATGACTCACCTTGGGGGTATGCTAGTTAAATATTTTGATAAATGGAGGAACCGAAAGTTACTGGTCCCAATAGTTCTATTGTACATAAAGAAAAGAAACAGTTGATAAAACAGTACAAAAAGGCAGGTAGGTAGCATATAATTACTCCCCAGGTGACAGGAAATAAAATGGGCAGTGTAAATCTACTAAAAGGTATAATTATCTCCAGGTACCAGGCCCACATGAGACATTATCCAGGATCTGCAAAAGCCATAGCATTGTTTATTTTTACCTGTTTCAGCCACAGGAAATACTATGGCAAGTGACTAAAAGCAATAGGCACCTACTTTATGAGAATCAAATGCAAAGCAAGAAACAGCACTAACCTCTGAGATTTGTGTAAAGGCACTGAGTGAGAGCCAACATGACATCTAAGACTCGCTGGGCAAGGGACTCCATTAAATATGCATGGTATTCTTCAGGAAACCTACATCTTCCATGCACTCAAAGGCACAGTGAAAACATTCTGCTGTGTTGCTGACAACCAACAAGTTACCCAGGGCCTTCACACAGCTGCCTCACTGTCCTCTGCAGCACTGCAGAGATGGCAATCATGACATCCTGCACAAACCCAATCGTCTCCATCGGGTCTGGCACCTCTCCATCTGCTCAGCACAGGAAGGTATCCTGCAGGCACCTTGTGTGCTCCATCAGGCATGCTGCAATATTAATAACAGGAGGCACAGAGCTGAAAAGAAGATACCAGTCAAAGAAGCCAAAAAGCAAATTAATTTTAGTGCTCTTTCTGAACGAATGTGAAAATGGAGACATGATACTAAGTGACACCTATCAGCGTCCACAGATGAGACAGGGCATGTAACTTCTACCAAGGGAATATCTGTGTTCAGCTGGCTGTGCCTATGAAATTGGAAACATATACATGTTCTGTAGAAAAAGGAGCTATCAGGAGCAAAATAATAATAATAATGGTCAAGAGAAACAACATTAATGCATTTTAAAAAACAAATAAAAATTTAAAAAGTAAAACGTTGTCTTCTTTGTTCACTAAAATACAAAAATCCTAATGAAGAGAGAACTCTATGGTATATAAATTTCAAAACTGAATTCTGACATTTGCATGTAATTTTTAGACTCTTGTAATGGATGCCAATGTAAGTGTCTTAACCCAACCTCCTTTCAGCACTCCTGAACACACAAACATCTTTCCATACTAACCTGGCAGATTTTAGAATAAAGTCTTGTAAAATGTGCTTGCAAAGCTTTGATACTGCAAGGAGCTCTTGCTTGGTATATTAGAGAGATTTTTATTTACTTTTACTGCACAATGTATTCTATAAACAGATGGAGGTGTTTAGGACTCTACTTAAGAATAATCCCGTAAACTGTGGTTTCAATCATAATGTGGGTCTCAGTCTACAAAAGGAATGTTATTTTCAGAATTCTAAGCTTTAGCACTCAAATATTACATTTTTTAAAACATGAAGCTTCCTAAGCATTAGTTACTACTTAACTGCACTTAAGACCATCACCTCACAAAGCCAATATGTGCATGTTTATTAGCAGTGGTAACGGAGAAGTGGGTAAGAAAACCATTACTGTAAAAAATACACAGAGCATGTTTATGTGACACCAATTAATAGCATATTTCTGAAGAATGCCAGCTTGACAAGTCATTGACAAGTACTGGAAACTTAAGTCTCAAGAATAGATGAGACATGACAGAGGCAGCACAAGTTCTCCCACCCTTCTTTCCCAATACTCTTCAACCCTGACTTACCATATTCTGTGGGAAAAATTCATTTGCTATGCCTGCTCCACAGTTGTTATCTGTGAGCGACCACCAGCAGCCCTGCTGGCAAGTGCCAATTTTGACAGAGGATTATGTCATGAAATGACATTTGGGTTTTGTCCTTGCTCAATAGAAAGCAGCATTAAGCAAGTAGGTCACAAGACAAATTCCTACTATAGGAATGTGGCAGAGTTTTATGAGCGAACAGCTTTAATCTGTCCTTTCCTTTGAGGTTATGTTTGCTTACCAGGGGGCAAGGGGAAGGGGGGGAGTTTACCTGCCTCAAAGGAAGGAGCTTGTGCACAGAGTGGAAAAAGATTTGATTGCCTGAAAGGAGGAGTGCCTATGAGAAAGAAAAAGGACTGCTCAAGAGAGGAGTTTACTCGCTTGCTTCAAAAAGCCTGCTTGCTTCCAAAAAAAAAAAAATCTTAACTGCTAGGAGTCAGCTCACCAACTTTTCTGCTAGGTACTGGAAAGCAAAATGCTGAAACAAGGTCTATACTCATTACTTTTGCTGCTACCACACAGTCAAAACAAGGCCATCAATTAATTTCTGCACAATAGCCTCTTTAGTTTTAAAACCTACTGAGCTTTCCTCGCTGCTTTCAAGGCAACGCTGGAAAGTGAAGGTGCTACAGGAAGTGCTAATCTTTTCATCTTTTTTGTATGAGTTTAAGAAGGGAACAGAGAGCAGAAGTTATTCATCACTTACAAGGCATAACATGAAATTTTCTTGTGCTTTTGAAGTGATTCCCCTGAATATAATTGACTAAACTGATTAAAGCAACTGTTGAGTTGCAAGTCTCCCAACTAAGGTCTGAAAAATGCCTTCCCGTGAAATGTTTAGTATTTCTTTTTCTATGATCTCCTTACAAGGCTGTTCAATTTTATATCCTGGGAAAACTATGATTTTCCAGGATTGTATCTGCTCACCCTCTCTGTACCTGGCACCATTTGATTGGGCTTCTGTTTTTAGAACTGGACATTTTAGTATTCAGAAAAAATGTTTCTTCTGCAGCATACCAGACTACTTGATTTTTACATGTCTTGTTTTTCAGTGCTCAGCCATACGAAGTTTTATGCAAAAGGAAGAATTATTGTTTAAAACCAAATCACCATCAGTAAGAGAATTACAATTTTATAATACTGCCTTTCCCCCATTAAAGCATGTATTGTCTCATCTCTGAGAATTTCACAGGATTACAGAATGGCTGAGGTTGGAAGGGACTCCTGGACATCATCTTGTCAAGCAAGGTGACTCAGACCAGGCTGCCCAGGGCCATGTCCAGGCAGCTTTTTAATATCTCCAGTGATGGATACTCCACAGCTCCTCCAGGCAGCCTGTGCCAGTGTTCAGTCACCAATCAGTACTCAAATACACATCCATACATACATACACGTATCTATTTTATACCTGTATCTATTTTATCTATGTATTTATGAGAAAATACATGCTTTGTCTGTCTATGTGTTTGCATATACAACATATTTTTCCTGCCCTTTCATTAAAAAACAAAATAAACAACCACCAGCCACCTTACTCTGAACACTGAGCCTAAGTGTGTTAATAGCCTAGGTTCTGTCCTTATTCACCTTAAATAGTAATAATTTTAAAAAATACAAATGAATGCCTACTTTGTGTTTACATATTTGGTACACTAATGCAGCTGATGTGCATTCCCATTTGGCTAGTCTGGATGCACTCAGGAAGGTGGGTCAAGCCCTAGGTCCTCGTGTGTGCTCACCATCAAGTCATAGTAAACTGCCATTGACACAAAAGCTTATTTTGTCCTTCACAAGAAGCCAAAACCAGAATGCATTTCCAACAAAGTAACAGTACATTCATTTTCAGAAGTTAAAGTTCCCTCAGTGTAATTGTATTTTTAAAGCAAGAATAAATTGGTTGTAGCAATACACTGGGTGCAAATACCACTTGATTAACAGGGTGGCTTCAGCTTTAGAAGGGGCACATGGACTCCCTTGGATCCTGAGACCTCTCAGGTCCCATCCAAGCCCTCCTCATAGCTGTGCTGCTGGAGGACTTAACTAGAAACTGGATTTTACAAGAGGTGGCAATGTGAGTTTTTGAATCAATTTTAAAGCTTTCAAAAAAGTGTAAGCCTGCAGAATACTTGCTTTTTTATATTTATCTATATACTTTTAGACACTGTGTTATCTATTCATAGTTCAGCAGGTATGCCACGCTCATCAGTTTCCAAATTATTCGCTGGCTTCCTGGCACACCTCTTAGTTATTTTTATCTGATATTTGAAATAAATTGCAAAATGCCTTGAATTGCATGATTAGTCCATTATGTATTCTGTTTATTACAATTACATGAACTTTTGATTAACCTCCATAAGTTTCATGAATAAATTACCTGGATCAGAAGAAACTGCTAGTTAATGTTAGTGTTTCAGTGGGGAGTTTCCAAGAGATTAATCTGCCCTTTTTTAGAGGCAGCTTTTTTCATCCCAGATTGCTGTAAAAGGAATTCATGCTGCTGCTGCTGCTCAGTTGGGATGAAGAGCATGTGACCATATTTGCAGCCCACTCAAAATGAGTGGGTGCAAAATTTACTCAGAGAACTCCATCCTTGGCAGATGATTTGTGCCCTTTTAAATATTGATGGCAGTCACTTTAGTATGATGGTTCTTGTTGAGAGATCTCAGAAGCTTTTATATTATCCATTGCACAAGTTCCAGGAAGAACACTCATGAGATTAGATGGCTGCCAAAGATTTGGCTCTGCTTTTGCCCAGAACTCCTCCCCACTCACACATACACATTTCCCAGAAGTCTGTTTCTTGTGTGACACATTTATTTTAGGTAGATGGACTGGCACTGCCCCTTTTTTATAAAGTGATCAAGAAAACAGAAGAAAGAGGATCTGTTTGGATGCAGAGGAGGTTATCTGCTGGAGTCAATAGAGAATAGGAAGACAGAGACTTACCTACCAAATTCATCCCATCTGCTGTGTTGTAGGATCATGAAGCCATGAGAAGTGGGAGAGCTCTCTGCTGGTAGGTCAAGAAGAAGTCATGAAGATTTAGAAATAACCTGTTGGTAAAAGACAGCCTCTTAGCACAGAGATTAGGCAGAGAAAGTAAGGACACTGGAGAAGGATGAATGAGGCCTTTTAATTAACTGCACGGGGAAGACCTCTGAATATACAGAAGAAAACCATGGAATCACAGCACTGATCAAAATGATAGAGGGTCTCTCTGCAAGAGATGAGATGTCCACAGGAGCATCTCTTAGCTTCCCTGTCAATAGCATCATGTCAGTGAAACAGCTCACAACAAGATCTTATGCAGGACATCAGCAGGAGGAGCTCAGGAAGGCAAAAGGAGGTTTGGGAGACCCTGAGGGACCACTGGTGAGAGAGAAAGGATGCTGGATGAGCTGTCATACCCACTGGGTGGAGAGCACTTGCCTGGATGCAGTGCTGCATGTTGATACAGCAAATATAGGATGTTTTATCCTTGCATTAGCTCATCTGCAGAGTGACCTTGGAAGACAAAATTTAAGTCTCTTAAATAACCATATACACAAGGTCCTGTGAGGTCAGAAGAGTCTGTGAGGTCAGTTCAGTTTTGATGAAAAACTACTGGCAATGATTATCTAATGAGCCTGGGCTATAAATATTATTATTAACATACTGATTTTATCTTTTTCTACGCTGCTTTTTCATAGGAGAAAGACAGAGATGGTGCCAACTGCCTCCAATAGCTGGCAGAAAGAGATCTGGATAAAAACCAGCTGGTTGCAGCTCAAACTGGAAAGAGAGATGGCATTCTGAAAAAGTATTTTACAAACAAAACACTGCACCAAACTATTCCTGAAATGTTTTTACATTAGGCTCAAACTCCTGTGGGATTCACAGATATACTTGGGGTCAGCTTTCCAAAGAAAAAGATAACACTGCAGTTCATCCACATTGTCTCTTGTGGAATGAGTACACTCTAATAATTGTACTTCCTTTTCTGTGATCTGTAATCGCAGAAGTCCCAGGATACCTACAGTAGAGGAAAAAGTGCTAAGGCCAAGCACCACGGTGACATTATTCTTCCCTGTGGATGCCAGGGTGCAAGATGACTGAAGGCAAGTGAGAGCCAGGAGACTCAAATGATAATAAATGAGCGGGACCAAAACTGAAAGTTATTCTGAATGATCAACAAAATACCTGTTCAGACACTAGAAAGCAAACACAAGGTGTTCCTTTCCTTATTAGATGTTGTGAGAATAATGCTTTTAAAGTAAATCCTGGAAGACAGGTGGTAAGGTTGTAAAAGATGTGTTTTCTATGAGCTAAAGTCAACAGCATTACAAGTGTAAAGAGGCATGAATTTAAGTAAGAGCACTATTTATTAGGAAAACTAACAACGGATGAAGCTGAAGCTCATTGCTATTTCTTTAGTGCAACCTTGGCAAACAATGTATAAAATACATAGGGTAGACAGTAATCCTTGTGGTGCAATTTCCCTCAGTTCCTCAGAAACAATAAAGTAATATATGGGAGCTCTTTCGCTTTCCTCAGTGCAGTGACATTTCACAAAAGGTAAAGCAATGCAGTGCTACCAACTTCCCGTGTCTATTTACAGGAGGAAATGTCATCAGCCATTCAAAATGTCACTACCTGCTGGGATGATGTCATGGAAATGTTCCTTCCCCTTCAGATGCTGGAGTTTGGAGCCATAAACCAGAACTGCCTAAGGAGCTCATGGTTTGGTAGGCAAATGGCAATGTGCTCAATACCTACAAAATTAATCACAGAGCAGGTAAGTTTGCCAGGGCTGGAGAGGTTTTCCAAGGAGTGCAGACAAATGTTCAGTAACATTGTCTGCCTCTTAAGCCAATTATTGCTGCAATACAGACAAAGAGGTGCTGTGCCTGCTACTTAAGCCATCTTGTTACAGTCCTTTAAAAGTGCCATGTACACACAGAGGCATATTTGTAATCTTTATACTAAGTACACTTCACCTTAATTGCATCACCTCACAAAATTACATAAACAAGACTTTTGTATTTGTACTAGAGATTTTCTCAAGCTGTAGAACTGAGAGTTGCTTAAGAATTTCACAGGGTACAGTTAATGGGTTAGGTTCAACAGTTTTGGTCTATTTATTATTTGCACAAAACAAAAAGTAGTTCCCAAAATCTGAGGTTCTTTCCTGTCATTAAATGTCCCCAGGCTCATATCCTGCTGTTTATTTCTTGTCTGTACTCAGACTTATTCCTGATTCCTAATCAAACATAAACCTCATAACAAAATAATTCTCACAAAGAAACAATCTGATATGTAATACCTACTTACTTTCTTTATTATCAACTATTCTGATAAACATATATGACAACAAAAGCTCTTTAGACAAAAAAAATTATTTTCTTTTTCTATTTCAGTTTTTCTTATCCAAGGCAGACATATACTGGCTCTTGTAGCCTAAGGACTTACATGAATAGGCAGAACATTTAAAGTGAATCTCAAACTACACCTCTATTAACAGTATTGAGTTTTTTTGGTTCTGTGGTTTGTTTTTTGGTTTTGTTATTTTGGGGTATTTTTTAACAATTCTTCAGTTCATTATTAAATTATAACTAAAATGAAAATAAAGAAAAATAGCACTGAAGTGGTTCTCCTTATCATTCTAGCCTGCTATTGCTGATCTTACCAGCATTACTATGGCAGTAACCCTCAGAAATGTTTGGAATACAGAGGACTCCACTATGCAAAACCATGGATAGGCATCAGTTTCAGATTTTCAGCCCCCAAAATAAAATGCACACAGAATCTCTCAGTCCTACCACCATGAGAGCAGTTTGGGGCATGTTTATATAAATTCTCTGGTAAAAACACTGCTTTCTATTAGCTTGAAAAAAAAAAGAGTTGACAGTGAGGATAATTAATTTTTGCTCAGATCTAACCTGAGCATCTGGACACTATTTAAGGTCATTCAGCAAGTCAGTGGCAGGACTGACTGCAGACTTTCCTCTGTCTTCTGTGCTTTCAGAGTCAGAGACACTTCCTTCAGTTTCTCTGATTTCCCTAGATTTCCAGACCAGCAAGTTTCAGTAAAATTCAGACGAGTTAAGAGCCAGTACACAGCTTATCTGAATCTCCTGTTTTTGAAGATTTCCCATCACAGGATTACAAATTTATTCTTGGTAGCTGTCCAACTTCTAACATGAATCTTAAAGCTCAAGTCAAACTAAGTTTATAAAATTCTCAGATAAAGGTCTTCTAAATTACTCCATTAGCATCACTAAGTAGGATGCATTTTGTGTAGATATGGTTATACACAATTCAAAATTCATCTGAATATTCCAAAGAAAAATGAAAGAGCTGTTCCCTGGAGATTAACTGAGGAACTATGTATCTATTACTTGCTTCAGCTGTATCTTTACCGATTTTATTAATAATTTTTCCTCTCATGCTATTTATAATGAACACTTATTAGTGTCCCAGTTCATCTTAATATGAGGATGCAAGTGCTTTGGTCACAGTAACACTTCCCACTTTACCAGCTGAAACTTCATTCTATTTGTGATATTAAAATAATAGGACTGCATCTATATAGTGTAAACAGCAGAGGTCCACTCTTAGAGATAGTGGGAAATTAAGACTAAAAATCAAGTAAGAAGTCCAAGTAGAGACAAACCCATTACTCTCAAAACATTCTTAGAGTAGGAATTAAGATGCTTTAAATTATTGTAATAGCATTTTCAATTACTTCTGGCAACTGAAATATTTTATATTACAGAAAATACAGTATATCTGAGCTATCTTCTTGCAAAAATTAATGAAAAAAAGGTTAAAAATGAAAAAAATCCACATTAAGGTCAATTTCTAGAATACAGATATATATCCTGGTAATTCTGCATATATGAAAGATTTATTATTGTACTAGCTTTCAGGTTAGTTTTCCTTTAAAGACAAGTTTAAAAAATCCAGATTAAAT
Organism: Florisuga fusca; assembly: GCA_038090715.1. NCBI lineage: Eukaryota > Metazoa > Chordata > Aves > Apodiformes > Trochilidae > Florisuga > Florisuga fusca. The sequence goes on from JAAWXA010000013.1 coordinate 7,851,974, forward strand.
ATTTTTTCCAGCTTTCAAATATTTATTTCTTAGTTTTAAAAGTCTGTATATATTCATCATGAACAAAACTGATCAGGATACAAGTGAACTCTACCACTTGCAGAGTTCCAGCTAAAAACCCTTCAAATCCAAACCAAGGACACTTCTTCTGAAAGTTTCCAACTCATTCAGTGCAAAATAGAAGTACTGCTGGCCTTTAGTAATTAAGGAAATAATTACAGCTATGTCTGTCTTACAGTACCAAGCAAAAATTTGCCCTGGTTGTCACAACCTAGTTGAACTCAGTTTCTCTGGGGAAAAGAACCAAGGACACATCCCTCTCTCTCCCACCATTTCCATAATGAGAGTTGCTCAAAAACTTACCCTGTCCTTCAGGCTGAGCAGTTAGCAGGCCATATACACAGGGTGTTTGGAAGGTCATCTCTCCTGAAATAAAGCCCTAATCAGAAAGAATTGAGAATGTGTAATTAAAAATTCATGGTATTAAACAAATACATGTTTCAGCTACCTTATTTTCTCCTGGATAATTACTTTAACATTTCCTTATAATCTGACATTTTGAAGGAGTATTTGATTTTTCCCATTGCAACTATTGAAAGAAACAAGCTGGCTGGACACAACTGAGCCATAACCTATCCTCAGTCACTGTCTCTGGTAGGACATAGCAGTACATGGGCTATTGGAAAGAAGGAATGATCCTCTGGAAGTACTGCCTCATGAGTGGTATTTATTTAGATCACACAACTTGACAAATCTCCTGGACTGACACCATCTTTAGGTGCACAGGTTCCCCACACACAATTCCCCAGACTTAGGATGTGGCACAGCTTTGTGGTTTCTTTGGCAGGGTGCTCTGCTTTTGGCTCTCCCCTGAAAGACAAACCCTGAGCAGGATGTTCAGGTTTTCAGTCACCTTAATATTGACTTTAAAGAACACTTCCTGACATCCTGCTTTTGCCTTCACTTTCTCCCTTGTTGCCATGTTATCACACTCACTGGGCTGTACATGAAGTGCCTGAGGGATGGCAGGCAGGTTACAAAACAAACAAATGGCCTCCACATCCTGACAAGGGGTAGTAAAGATCATCCAAAGGGAGAAATCTATGAAATACATCAACCCTTCAGGCACAGAGAAAAAAATTGCTAATATTTAGCACTTCCCATGTAATAAACTTAAAGCTCCTTAAAAATAGAAGAAAGCCATATTGCATCATGGATAAAATTATTAATTTTCTCCAGGTCTTAAAAATGGTATGAATGAACAGTGTGATTTTCATAACATGCCTGTTCATTCATTCATATAGTTTGTGGGTATAATTACAACAACTCTGTGCTTCTGTTGGCCTGTTAGATGCATAAGCAGCTATTTGCATCTGCAAATACCTCATTAGCATGTTTGGTCACTGGTGTGTCTATACACATAAATTATATGTATACACAATTGCACACACTGTAACTTCATATATTTATACGAAAGAAACATCCATGGGCTAAGCCATACATTGTTATGTCAACTTCATGGCAGAACTGGGAACTCAACACAAATTGTCAAACTCCCAAGCCTGCAATACAACACAGAGCCTCACATGCTAACATCTCTCAGTCCTCATCTAGTAAGATGAAGGAAACTGCTCACTTTCACCAGCTCAGACTGCTTTTTGGATTCATTAATTTTTTTTTAGTTAAGAGACAAGCCCACTTGTTCCAGAGAAAAGATCAACCCTGTACCCCACCAAAGACAACCTTTAATCTCATTTTCTCCAGTTCAGTAAAAGTTAGAACAAGTAGATGGTCAAGTTTAGCTGAAAACAGAGGTTCTCTTCCCTTGAATGCAATATTCCTGGTCTGAAGGGAGAACAGCAAAGGAACATGACTACAGCGGGTAATGCTGGGATATTGAGAAAGAAAGGGAAATTCTTAAATTCTGCCTCTTCCATCCCAGACTCCTGTATGTTTTTATATTGCACTGTCACTGGAAAAAGACAGGAAACAATCCACAGTGCAGGGACCAGAACTCAAAACTTATTTCATCTCTCTGGAGGTGGGATAAAGTGGCATATTACTGGTCCAAGGCCTTTGTCTTTCAGTGCAGCAGCACATTGTTAGCAAGTTAAAACCCACAGCAGCCTTTGCTGCACCCAGCAGGCTGCAGAATACACCTGGGAACAGCACTGCTGTCACTGCTGGTTACAATTATCTGCCAGAAATGGATCATCTAATACCTGGAATAGACAGCAGGTATGTCACTACCTGTACATCTGAAGGGTGTCTGTGTTTCATGTCCTCTTACCCCTCACAGCAATCTTTCCTCCTGTTTGCTGTTGCTGTCATTTACTATGAACTGGTGGGATCTGGCAGCCTTATTCTGCTTGAAATAAATTCCAGCTGCCAAAACACTACTCTAGGTAGAAATTTGCTTGTATTGTTGCCATCAAGAACCTGCTTGTTCCTCGCTTTCATGTATTATCTCTGTATGAAGCATCCTTTCTGACAGCATGTAGGGATTCTAAAGTTGGCCTTTACCCATGGACATTCCCTAGATGACCTATATATAAAAAAAAAATTAAAAATCACTCTTTTGTCTGAGTGTGTGAGCAAGTAGGTGACCCCATTTGAAATTATTAATGAAATGGTTTCACAATTTTTTATATTACCTTAAAATTCATTAACATACTGGGTCAAATTATGATCTCAATTACAGAGGAGTAAATCTGAGATAATTACACAGGTGCAGAATATGATAAAAATCTGGTGCATAATAATTAGAACATTTTCAGTTGCTCTTGGTGAAACTTCATAAGTGGAATAATATAAATTAATAAAGACCACTAAAAAAATAGATGATGTCAGAAAATTCACTGAAAATGAAGTCTCAGGTGGCAAGCTTCACAGGAAATACATAAAGTAGACAAAGGGAGCCCCAAGGTCCTGGTAATCAGTGTTCAAGCTACTTATTACCTTCACCCTTTTGGTGGGAACACGACTAATCTGCTTGATAAACTGAGCATCAATGACCTTTGTTAAAAATTCATTGAAACCTCACTAAGTAAGTGATAACTATTAACTATTAACCTTAAATTCTGTGGACATATAATTATCCAGACTGGTTTTTCTGCATACCTATTAAAGGGCACAACCTGTTTCCTCCAGTCCCTCCCCCCACATAGTCACATTAGCAAATGTTTACTCTGAATGCAATTATAGACACAAATACATTAAACATCTTTTCACTGTGGAAAAAAATCAATATGCTATGAGATAGGAAACATCAGAATTAAAACTTCACTTGGGTTCTCCTGCAGGTACCCTCCTTCAGCACAGAGCACAGATGCTCCACACAAGGAGAAATTCTTCCATTTTCTTGACTGGTGACAGCCTGCCTTATAACACGTATGAGGGTAGTAAAATTAAGTCCAGATTTCTGCAGTACTTGACTGATGGATCAACATTAACATGTGAACTTCTTCCAACAACTCTTAATAATGCTATGAGGGAAATGGAATTTCTGACCCATCGGAAGATTGTATAGTTGGGAATTTTATATATTTCTCAAAGATGGCCAAGCTTTGCCATTCTCAACACAGGCAAATGGTGGGAGAAAGGAAATACAGAAACAGAGAATGCAATTCTGTAAGCATGTCTGACTAGCAGCCCCATTGCAGAGGAACTGAGTGGTGCAAGAGACTCTCCCATAAATGCTTCATGGAGTTCAACAGCTGGAGCACTACCCAGCTCAAGGGTGGGTCCTTTGAGTCCAGAAGCTTTCCTACCTACCCCAGAGAAATCTTTTCCTTATTTGATTTTTAAGAATTTGAAGCACAGGCAGGGGGGCCCAGAGGTGGCTCACTTTGGTGGCAGCCTGCCTGGCAGGAAGCAGAGCCCCAGGCCCTGTGCTGGATGTGGTATCAGGCAGCTCTGGAGAACATTCCAGTTGCAGCTGGGATGAGATCTACCTGGCCTGGCAGAGAACCAGGCAGGCCCCACTTCCAGCTTTTCACTTCAACACATTCCCACCAAGTAGATTTCACCCACTGATTCCACCCACATCAGTAGATAGTGATCATGGTGTCTGCATTAAACCAAGTGGCATTTGCATAACAACTCTCACACCCATTTAATCACTACCAACACTTTTTTAAAAAGGAGCCACTGGGCAAAGAGATTAAGATTAAAAAGTACTAATAAATTGTGGGCGCCCTAAAAAGCAAAAGGGAACTTTAAGCCATTAACATGGTTACAAGACAGCATGTGAGACTTGACTTTGAGAAGGAACTTCACTTCTTGGATTAGCAGTTCACCAGTTCGTTTTTGCATCATGCAGATATTGCCGAATCTGATAAACTTTTTTTTTTTTTTAAACCAAAAGGGATAATTTTAAAGTAGAAGGGATAAAAAAAGCATTATGCAGAGAGCCCATAATATTGCATCAATCAATGCCACAGCTTTCTGCTCAGAGGCACACAAGACATAAAATAACCTTACCCTCATTTCGGCTTTACACTGCATTTTTTCTGCATTTTTATGTAAATCACTATCCAAAACCAATTTGTCATCTTTCTGGAACAAACCTATCATGAACCTACAGGAGAAATGAAGTTTCAGTTGCAGAGAAAAGAAGAAAAAGTACTAAAGGCTGTAAAGAGTTCTGTGCTTTATGCAACTACCTGCCCTTCAAAGCTAATACACACTGAGGCAAGTAATAGAGTTCTGAGGGGGAAAAGTAATATAGCCCCTAAGGACTCTGCTGAACTTGATTTCTGCCAGTAGTGGGTGGGTGAGTGCCAGTGTAATTTTGCTGCTGTTCCCTGTCTTTTCATAATCCTGCAGCAGCATGTTTTGCTCATCTTTCACAGGAAAAGCCTAGCCCTAATATAAGGAATTTTAGATTTTAAAAAATGATGTCTTCGAAGCCTATGTCAGAATGGTTTTGTACCATATTGTTTAGTTTTTCTTTTGAATCAGGGAAAAAAAAAAACAAGGGGGTGGNTTCTTTTAATCTAAATATATATCATACTACATAAATATATATATAGGTATCAGCTGCAAGTGTTTAGCCTTACATGTATGCCAAACCAAAAAAGCTCTTCTTCTTTCACCTTCTCCATTAAAACCATTCACATTATTCCACACCAGCATTGTCCATCTTATTTGAAAGAAAAAACCTGACACCTAAATTGCATTTCTTTCCATTTTGCCCTGCTATGCCTTGCTATCAGAATTCATAAAACCAGTAAAAACTAGACAAGAACTTAATTTTAAAAAAAACCACAACTTGCTGACAGAAATAGTCACTTCTTACGTAAGATGTGTTTTAGAAAGTGATTGAGCTATAAGCCATCTTCTCACATGTTAAATGGACATCCTAAGTCTAATCACTTAGAATTAAATCAGTCCATTGGGAAGAAAGTATTTTTGGTAACTACCATCACAGATACAATCAATTCAGTTGTTCAGTTTCTGTAAGAAGTTGCAGAGATGCCACAGACAGATGCCTACATCCATAATCTTCTAAATCAATCACAATACATGCTGCATAATTTTATGCTTTCCTAGTAACCACCTCACTTCCTCTTGCCAGATCCAGCTCTGATGGCTGAGGGCAGACCTAGAAAGTATTTTTTGTGCACAGAGCTTAGACTGTCCAGTGATGCTATCACCTTTTAGGCACAGCTCATGCTTCACAAAAAAGGTAAGAAAATAATCATTAGCTTGAGATCTGCAAGTTCACTACTACATTGCCAACAGTGTAAGAAGGCAAGGTGTTAGAATTATATTATTTATTTAAAAATTCCTGTCTGATGTTTATTAAAATAAAAAATTATTGTACATTAATTCCCAAGTTAGCTATTGCTAGTAGTATTAAAATACACAAAAAAATTACACAAAGAAAAATGAATCATTTTTATTAATGGGTTTAGGCTTCATATTCTTAAGAAAAGCTTGTATCAAGTGTTTGATTATGCCCCATTTCCTTCTTATTCATTGCTTGTATTCCAAATAAGTAGCTGGGGGTTTTTTGCTTCAGCATCTCAAAAGCAATTAAACAGTAGGTTTTCATAAGATGTTAGTACTGTTTCCAGTTTCTCACAGCCAAGATCATAACCCAGTTATCTGTAGTCATCACTCACTACTGAAGCCAACTTGGCAGTTNGGGGGGGGGTGGAACATCAACAATCTCAGACAAAAGGAAGGTTTGTTTTGAAGTGCAATGTGATTCATCAAGAATACAATTTCTCTTTTATTCCTTCCAAAATGTATTTACCTAGCTACATGAGACCACTAAACACAGCTGCTTCTTTATTTTTATTTTTAATCCTGAAACATAGAGTATGTTAAGTTATGGTTGGAAATAAGACCTGGTTCTTTGTGGAAACAGCTTCAATTAAAAGAAAGAAAAGGCAGTCTACAGAATGAGGCTTTATACAGAAGTCTTTCATACTCAAGATATCCCAAAGTGCATTCAGAAAGACATTGCTACATTAATCATAAAACAAGAAAACCTTTTGGAGATGGCAACGTGAGGTCAGCAACTTAGTTCAAAGTGCAAAAAGGTTTACTGCTAAAGCCTAGAGATTGTATGGTGTAAAAATGATGATTTTGAATTGCTGGGACATATTAGCTAAAGTGCTCATGTGTGTAACTCGGAATTGAGCTATCAACTTAAAACTGTGTCCAGAGGGGGACTGCTGGTTTATGTCTTCCTGTTCGTATGCTCACTACAGTACCCAACTGCTTTTAAGAAATTTTCAAGCCTCCAATCCAAGACTTTTTCTCAAAAAGTCATTAACATCAGATCCTTCCAAATGATTTTGCAGGAAAGAAGTGGAAACCCTGAATGGGATCAGAAATGTCAAACCATGTTTCCATTGTCTGTGGCCTTCAGCTCAAAGAGTGTGATCAAGTTTTATCAAGACGCTGCATGGGCTACGCAAGAACAGATTCCTGGGTTTCATGTTAGTGTTATTTACTAAAACATACTGAAACCAGTCTATAGTACAGGTATTTTTTACAAAGAAAAATTTTGAGAGCAAGACTAATTCACAACTGTGTATTGTTTGCAATTAGCATGCATAAAATATTACTGCAATGCTAGTTATGCTTCTTTATGCACATTAAGTGAAATGCCTCCTAATCCCATTACTTTCCTACCCAACAGTTTTACTCAAATAGGTGGCAAATATATAAGCAACTAAAAGCATGTGAATTCAAAAAATCTGTTCTGATAATAAAAAAAAAAATCATAAAAACATTCTTAAGCAGGAAGACCTAGTTTAGAATGATAAGCACTATTTGTTGAGGGGCTTAGACTGCTGAGAACTCATACGTTACACAAATATGGGGATAATCACCCATCTCAGCAGCAAACTGAGGAAGGAATCAAGACACAGGGTCCATTGATTTCCCCACTTATTTTTGGGGAGAGGAAGGGAGGAAAATACAACACACTAACAGCAAGCACCTTTGTCTTGTAAAAAAGCTGAGACAGGTGAAAATCTGGGTGATCTACACAGCCCTTACATGACTTCTATGTCTAAAACAAGTCTGTGCACCCAATTCTGAGAGCACTGGAAAAACCTTGCTAATTTCTTATATACTTGTGTCTACCAGTAAATTAATAAACACCATGGAATTCAACACAGTCATGTTTTAGACAACAAGAGATAATATTGTCAAGACGGTCAAGAAAATATTAAATGAACAAAAAAAAAAGCCAAAACGTTTTCTGTAAAGAGGAAGATAAATTCCATTCTTTAAGTGAAAAGGAAAAAAAAATTCTGTGTAAACCACCCTTGTCTTTTTGTCCTGTTTCCCCAAATCCAAGAAAATACCATTTCTAATGACAAGGCTGGGATGAGGCCAGCCTTCCTCCATCCTGAAGGGGATACACTGCTGTGCAACAAACACAGCATTCATAGGGCTAATGATCTAGAGTGGGAGATACATCAGCATCCAGACATTTAGATTATTTTCTTTAAAAGAAGGACAAAAGCTTGAGTTTCCTCAGGGTTCTCATCTCTCTGAACTAATTTTCCACCTGGGAATTACTTCTTACAAAAAATGGGCCAAAGGGCATCAAATGTGTGTTATTTCCTCAGAAAAGGCACTTGAAGTTCTGTGAAACATTCTCTTGGGATGTAAGAAACCTTATTTTCCTGTTCAGTTCCAGCCCAAGTAAATGGACAGCCTTATGAAGCTCTCCATTTTGTTCAAAGTAGCAAGAGGATCAGGACAGGTTAGGAATCTGTAGAGGTGCACATGTGCACACACATGTTATTACTGTAACATAAAATAAACTGCAAAGAACCAAAGGAGGATTACCAGTCACAGACTGCACACCATCATTACACGTCAAAGGTAAATGCACAACGTAGTAATATATGGCAGTTTTATAAAAATCAGGTTTGTCCTTTTCCAGTAGAAGTCCTACAAATTACTCTGATCTCTATGACCATTCATAATGCTGAATAAATATATTACCTTTGCTTTCTTATTCCTGCCTTCCACTGGATTTTTTCATCTCTTTCAGAGAACCCCAGAACTGTCACAGTTCAAAATAAACACTTAGAAAAGACCAAGTCCAACCATGTATATAAATATACATATGCAATTATCATAGATGATATACATATATACACTTTCATATTTTATTCCTTTCCATAACATAGCCCTGTTTACCTTTCCCCACTGAAAGGGTTAAACTTGTTGCTCTTTTCCAAGACCACAGTGTGCAGTGTTTACAAGAGATACTTTCTACTGTGAAACTAAGGCTGAGAAAATTACTTCTATTCAATGCCTCTGCTTTAAAAAGGATAATGATTTCATCTGGTTAGAGCTGTCTCTACCTACTTCGTTTATTGCAGGAAAGAAATTGCCTGTTCACTCATGATAAGATAATTTGTCACCTTGAAAATTAAATTATCCATCCCAGTTTACCTTGAGGAGGGATACCATATAATACCTATTTGTACCATTATACCCCTTAAATCAGAAATACGCTTTACTCTACAAATATGTTCCATGTAATCAGAGACATTAAGACAAGTTAAAATAGGCCCTGACTGCAAGATAATTAGGCTCCAAAGTTGTCAATTGTCTAAGACTTGAATCCAGTGGAACTAAAAGGATATTGAATAAATAATTTCTTTTAAAGAATAAAACCAAGCCTGAAATAGGTTTTAAAGTTAGCTTTTTTTTTCAGTTCTCTCAGAAGAAACCATCACAGAAAGCCACGTCAAGTGCACATCTGCACTCTCCCAAACCAGAACAGCCTTTCTAGCTATTGTTACAAGATGGAACAACAAACAGAATCAAACTTTGCTTTCCACCTGATATTTTCAATTACATAAAGGATTAAGATAGATACTTGGCTAATGTGTTTTTCCCTGGTTCTGCCAGATTGTATTGATATGGTAAATACGGTCTGATTTTCAGCAACATGGGTTTTTTAAATTATCCTTTCTTAATGAGTTTTAAAGGCCAAGCTGAGTGAAGAGGTTTTAAAACTTAAACCCCACTTTTGCAAACCCACATTAACTGGGAAGATACATGTTCCCAGGCCAAGGAGAAGAGAAATGACTGGTAGGGCACAGCAGAGCCAAGTTCTTGAGGCACTGTTTGACAACAGGCACTGAAAACTACAAAGATCATCTATGGAACCACATAATCCAAGTGATTCATTAACTTCTTAGGTACAGATACATATTTTTTTTTAAGATAAGAAAAATAAGATTTAAAAAAAAACAGCAAAACTGAAACTTTTTCCAGCCATTGAGTGGTGATGAAGAGAAGCTACTCTGGTGATGATAAGAATGGATTACAAAATGGCTTTGAGGTGCTGGCTCCAACATAGACTGAGTATGATCTTAAATGAATCTTACAAACCCCCTGTTCTTTCTCCACTTGGGAAACAAGGTCAATAATTCTTACACCTACAGTGAAGAACTGTTCGGGGGATTGAGGCTTAAGTACATTTATTTCTGAGTACCAGAGGCAGGAGCTTTCCAATGAATGTTTTGTTGTTTGTTTGTTTTTTCTCCCCCCCAAAACTCTTATTTGAAAAAAAATTATCCCCTTCATGGAAACAAATGTTTTGATGGAGTTTTAATGAGGGAGACTGCTCAGTTTCCTGAGGAGATGTCCTCTCCATCCTAGTGCAACTGGGAAATGCAAGTGAGTTTTACCACTGACATGGGCACTTCCTAAGCCCATATTCCAGGTAAGAAAAAGTCTGTATAAAGCCTTTTGTCTCCCATTGATGGCATCTGCTGCATTATGGAAAAGTTGGAAACACTTCACAGAATTCAGTGGGGGGAAACAAAATTCCCCTCAACTTCTAGGTCTGCTTATTAGTAAATTTCTTATATTATTTATTAAGTAGAGAAGCAACTACTGGGAGAAAATTCTGCATGTGAATAAAACATGCTTACATATTAGTACTAGTGTGATTAGATATTAGTAATTAAAATAGCAAAGTGTTTCCATTAAGCTTCAAAAGAGCACTTAAGCAAGCAGGATCCAAGCAACAAAATTACAGGAAAACTGAAGGATTCCATCATCTAATGAACGGAACTCATTTACCTCTAGATAGCATAGTGTGTGCTCTCAGTAAGCAAGAAGAATACTTTATGTGATCTAAAGGCAGAAACAAAATGAGTAAATTCATCTTTTGACAGAGAGGCTGTTAGCCAAATTTATTTTGTTCCTACCACCTATTGAGTACGAGTAAACGATTGGAGTTGCTCCAGGAGATACTCCCAATTTTCACTGGTTCACTAGGAAAGGTGAATATTAAGAGTCTTAGAAAAAAGCTACAAAATATTTCAGGTTTTTTCTAATGCACATTAACACAGCTGTTTTCAGGGGTAGTCTCTATAGGCAGTATTAATGAACCCTTTGTTCAGCTGCATTTTTCATCTTGAAACCAGGACATGCTGCTTTCCCTCACCTCCTCTGCTAATCCTTGAAAACTGGTGACATACCTTCTCCAAAACCATGGACATAGAATTCTTTTAAAAAAAAAAAAAAAAATTAGGCTTAATTTAGGGCTTTTTTTTTGTTGTTCCCTGAGCAAGATGCACAGACATAATATAGTTGAATTTCAAATCTCAAGTAGTGGCTTTAGCTGTCTGTACTGTTTAGATGCAATAGTTTGAACTTCATTATTTTTTGTTCTGAAGCCACCCTGCTGTTTTCACCAAATGAAAAGCAGGTCAGAACCAAGCTATTTAATTAGCTGGGAAGGCAGGTGATGCTTAAGCACGCTGCTAATCGTTTTCTAACTGTTTATAATTTTCCATTAGGGATAGACTGACAATAGAATTTCAAAATAAAATGCAGAAAAACTGTAAAATTATAATTCATTACAAAGGAGTGTGAGAAGTAGCATTATCGTTAATTTTAGTACAGGAAAAGGCTAGAAAATAATATACTGTAAAGTACTAAAATAAAAATACATCTTATTTACACTTGAACAGTGCTCGTATCTGTAACTGAAGGAACTGAACAGTAACAAAGTCATACAATAGATTTAGGTTACAAAATAAAAAAAAAGTCCACTAATGAGATCTCAAATCATGGAACCACACAAAGCAGCTCACCAGCATGTGCAATTTCTGTTTTCCCAGGTGCTTCAGAGCTTGAACTAGAGTTTTGTCTTTCTGATCCCATCAAAACTCCCCGTGTGTACATTGTGCCTGCTAATAAACTTGGCATGATTACTAGTAGAATAAAATCTGTATTGTTCACAGTACTTTTCAGTTCTAATAATACCAAAATACAAATGAGTGGCACTCATGTTGGGGTTTTTTGTTTGTTTGTTTGTTGCTTGGGGTTTTTTTCAATACATCACACAAGCTTAGAAATTACATTTTTAACTTTACTACTTTTATGTTAAAGCATTTCCAACCTCAAGAACTTTCAGCATCAGATCCCATCCAGAGCAAAGTGGGATAAGAACACAGCACCTTTGGGGGAATTTGAAGAGAAAATAGAGTAGTTAGGGGCTCTAAACATCTGAGTCCATGTCTCCTTAGATGCAGTAACAATTTGTCTCCAAGAGAAACAAAAGCTTTTTATTTGAAATATACCCACTACTATCAAACACACCTAGAAACCTAAGAGGAGCTGCCTCCCATGGAACGAAGCACCAGGGATTGCCAGGTTTCAGCTAACACACAAAGAACAACAGTCTCTGGTGAAGAAGGGAGCTCTCCAACAGCTCTAAGTATTTTTTCAGTAAACAGAGCTGTGCTTTAACTAAGACAAAAAATTAGTATCAGTGGTGCACTATCTGATATAGTAAAACAAAGTATTTTCCCTGTTAATGAAAACAAGCTTGGTAGCTATATTGTTAATGAAATGTTCACCATTTAGCTGCTAGGTTAAGATCCTTCCTAATAGGTGGCTCAGTAACTAGTGTTATTAAAGAAAGTATGCAGAACCTTAATTTAAAGCACTAATTAGTCCCCAATCAGTGAAAATTACATTTTAGGAAGAGGGACTAAGTGCATAATGGCCTTGTCCATAAGGATCGAGAAGGGACATACCTGCTTGCCTGTGGAAAGCAAGATCACAGCCAGATTTGGTAGAGTTAGGGAGCTGTTTGCTTCCACTGCTATCATTAGAGCCCTGCAATAAAGCAGGGAATTTGAGGAAATGGATTTTGATTTAAAAGCCAGTCCTCTGGGAGACAGCCTTCATGAAGATTAAGGGGTAAATCGGGCATTGCTTCTAATCTTGTAAGTGAATAAAGTAATCAGGAGAATACTAAGGGAATGTCTAGGTTATCAAATTCAGTAGTTTTGATATTCTGATTATTTATTTAATCCATTGAACTGTTATTTTGATTCCTTTGTGGAATCTCTTTTTGAAAGGAGATACATTCTACAAATTCCTGTGTAAGACTATATCCTGAAACAGAAGAAATGAAACAGCTGTGAAAAACACAGGAATACACTCTTCAGTTGTTCAAACATTATCAATTCACTCACACAGTAATAAAGATATGTCTTCAGTAAGACAGCTTTCACAGAAAACTCAGGTATAAATGCTAGTGGTTTTGTAAACCTGTTCCATGTAACTTTTTACTTCAAATCTCTAAATTTTTTTCTTGACCAAGTTATCCCAAGTCATAAAATTGAGTCCATAGATTTAGAGAAAAAATTCGTATAACCTCAAATGAAATCTGTTTTGTTTAGGTAAGGAGTCCTTGTTAGGTCTGGGGTTTTGTTTATTTTTAAATAATGGATTTAGATGGCACACATTTTTATTGGTATGTAACACTTCCATCTCTGCTGAAAGTCTGGGACCTTTGAAACTGCAAAGACATTTGTAGTGGGAAACTGGCATTATCACATGGGCATTATCAGGACACTGTGGAAAGCACCAAAATATCACAACATTAGGAGAGAAGGAAAAAATGCACCTGTTAATCTGGAACACAAGACACAGAGTAGTAAAACCAAAAGAGATCCTGACATGCTGCTTTACAATTCTGCAAACTGGCCTTGCAATTTTCTCATGTGTTTGATACCCGTTCCCAAACATTCTGGGGGAGGTACACATTCTTCTCACATCCATACCTGTTGCTGCTCAAAGATGTTATAAACATGGTTATGTGCTAGGCTGTTCAGTGTGCCAGCTCATATATGTGTATATATATATATACACACACACACACAAATATTACATAAATAAATATTACATAAATATTACATAAATAAAAATCTTAAGTGTTGGCCCAGGGCCTAACAAAAAAATAAAAATATTTTTCAGCATTCCAGACAAGTAGTTCAGAGAGCAGAAAAAATATTTTTCAACATAACCTTCTGAAACTAAACATTAAAATTGTTTTTAAGAAGTATCAAAGGGCCTTCCAACAACCTGCCTCACAACAGCTGGCCTCTGATGCTTCAAGGGAAAATTCAAGAACCTTCACAGTGCACATTGAGATGTGTTATCCATAAAAAAATAATATTCCCAGCTACCATCATTGTCTTTTGCCTTGAAGCATGAGAATTTGTATCATTTCTAGATCCCTGATTATTTTTAAACCCCTAGTACTTCTGGCTCTTGTTATAATCTATACAAACATCCATTTCCTTTTCTAATCCGACTGAGCTCTTGACTCCAATAATGCATTGTGGCAATGACTTCTGTTAGCTTGTTCTTGGCTGAAAAAAATAATTCCTTCTGTTGTTTTTAGATTTGCCATCCTCCAATTTGTCTGAATACAGTTTTCCTCCAATATTATATCAGAAGCTAAGTAGAACGCCTTCTCCAGCTTCTCTATAAACTCCTTTTTATGTACCATCTTTTTTACAAAGTTATTTTTTCATGTCTCATCTTGTTCATCACTTTCTGAAGCAAACTGCTCCTGTCTTTTCAATCTTACTTCATATGGTACTTTCCCCACTTCTCTAAGCATTCTTACTGTTCATCTCTGAACTCCTTCTATTTCCCCTATAGTCTTTTTGAAACAAAATAAGCAAAGCTGAAAGCTGTGTTTCAGAGGCAGCCTAGTTTACAAATAGCATTACAACACCATCAGTATCAATTTATTAAAAATCCTAACCCTAGGGTGGTTTTTTTTTTGTCCTTTGTTAACCACTATTGCTGGCTGATGAGAAGGGTTCACAGTTGTTCAGGTTTCTGATCTGGAAGACACAACTACAGTACATTTGATCTCTGATGTAGTGTAAAAACATTCCAGGAATACATTTCCCAATACCTGCTGAACTTAATGAATCCAGTAGATAGAATTTTTATTCTTTGTCATACTTCATAGCCTGAGAGCAAGTGCACTGACTGAACATGGAACAACTGTGTTTTCCTTCCACTCTTGGAAGTCTGATGCCTCAGGCACTTTTCAAGTAGTGTCCTTTTATTTCAAGTAAAGAGAGAGACAACTGATTTCCTGGAGTAACATCAGGTCACCAGAAATCATCCAAGTCCCTCTTTTGACAGTAGGCAGTAAAATTTACTAGTACTGACCGTTTTCATGTGAGAACTTGCAACCATTGTCATATTTTTGTACAGTATTCAGACTAAATGCTGCCAGTGTGACAGACACTGTACCTGAAGCATTACCTCTCACCAGAGAGAGCTCTATGTTATCATTAGATCTTCTACATCTTCCAAACTCACTTCTCTGTTCATGAGCTCTGCTTATCCTTTATAAACCAACCACAACACATTGCTTTCCAGATTATGGAAGGTAATTTTACACTAAGACACTGCATTAACACCAGGAGGAGATTTCAGTACCTTGTCTGGGGACAATTTGTTAACGGGGACAAACATCCGTAGCATCAGGTAAAAGGTCTTTCACCCTTGGAACTACAAATGAAATTCAAGTCCTGTTACATCAGTTGCTTTAAAACAGGATTAACCATTTAATCAAATGGATTTAGAAAACAAATCAGGCACTAGTAGAGTTTATTTTTACTACAATGAATCAAAAGTAGTTGCCTTGTGATCATTAACTCTCAAAAACCCCCCTAGGTTGCAAGCCCAGTGCTTATTCCTCTTTCAACTTCGTGCTGCTGTTTTACGTCATTTAATACAATTCTTTATATTGAACAGCAGATTGTTTCAGAGCAATCCTCTGCAGAGCTTGATGCCTGCCTGTGGCATGGCATGGGCACAGCCACAGAGAGGGGGGAATGTAGGTGACTAATGGAGATTGCTTTGTGGAAGCAGGTTATTAACTCCCTGAATTTCTGCCTCCAATGTATGAACAAAAAAATAAACCAGACCTGCTTCGGCTCAGTTATTTGAGCTGAAGCAGAAAAAACTGTGACCAAGTAGGAATCATTAGTAGGAAGCAGTAGATTTGTCATTCGAGAAGGGGTAAATTTAAAAAAAACAAAAAACAAAACCACAACCCACTAATGTAAAATTGAAACCACTACATTCTTAGGTGGGTGCAAATTGCTGATTTTTGTACAAAACAAGGTGACAGAAATAGGGGCAACAACTATTTCTCTCCAAGGTTCTTTGGCAGTACATTGAAATCATCTGATACCCCTCTTGTTACTCTCCCATCTGGAGGCTCAAAGGTCCAAGACCCTCTGAAAGCAGCATTAATACTCCTTTTCAAGAGGAGGCAGGAGAGCCACGTTTGAGTTGTGTAGCCCCTGAAGCATCCAAGTGACACAGCAGTTGTCCTGAGATCACAAGTCCCCTTGATCCAGGTGAGAAGCCCCACAATCTAGGGGACTGGAAGTTCAGGAACAAAATGCTACTCACATTTTACCCCTGTGACAGCCTTGGCTATATGTATAAGGAGATGATTCCTATTCTAATACTATTCCACATACAACATAACTTGACAAAAATGAATAAAATTGAAGCCTGTTTTTTTGAATGGAAATCAGAAATCTAAATTATAACCTACATGTCAGCTTCACATTAGGAAATTTAACATACCCCAAGTACTTCTCACTGGATTCTGCCAATAGCTAGAGCAATGTCAGAGCTATTGTATGGCATTTGAGTATTTCAAACAATTTTAAAATAAACTAAATTAGTTAATTTCCAGCTCTGTTTCATCTCTGGTAACAGTATAACTCTTCATTAGAAGAAATATTAGCTTCCTGGCAAAACTTACGTAGAACTGTTGGCATGCAGGGATTTTTTTGTTTGTTTGTTTTGGCAAGATTGTCAATGACAGAGATCCTGGTTTAATAAACTTCAGAACATGGCAACTCTGATTTTATGACTGGAAAAAGCTTATATTTGTCTGTACTTTTTGTCTATAACTGATAAAAGAAGAAAGCATATGTTTGTGTTAGAGCCACAAAGATGCTCAAACGACAGCAAAGTCTGATGCACAAGGAAAGAAACTGGGTTTGTTGAGCCTGGAAAAAGGAAGGCTTAAGAAAGACCTTATTGCCACATTCCACTAAATTATGTGGAATACTACTAAGTGGCTACTATGAAGATGGAGACTCACACAGAGTCAAGGAGTCACACAGAAAAGGGAAAAGACAAAGGGTGGTGGGTACAAATTACTCCTGGTACAAATTACTCCCAACTGGACACCAGAAGAATATCTTCCACTGTGAGAATATCTGGACATTGGCATCATCTGCTGACAAGTGGATTCTCCAACTCGGGACACTTGTAAGACTCATCTTCACAAGGAGCTGGGCCACCTCATTCTTTCAGAGGCAATTTTGGGTTACTTATCACATTAAGTCAGAGAAGAGTATCAAGCTCTGCTTTCTGAGTCAGTCATTCATTAAAATAACTTTTCAACACAGGCTTCATGCAGAAACTGCTCAGCTTCTTTCTGGCTGTTTCACTTCAGTGGGGAATTTCCTTCCTCCCCCCAGCCTCCCTGAAAATGTTTCTTACTATCAAGTGCTGTCTGATGCTCAAACAAAAGTACTCTGTCAAGGTAAAGCCTAGGAAACTTTTTCATAAAGAGACATTTTGGGTACTTTTCCATACCTTTCTACTTTGTGCATCTGACATTTTACATGTTTTTTGACAAATCTAGATGCATTTCTAGGGATACCAATTTCCATTTAAAAAGGTAGAAATACATATTCCAAGTAACAAATATACCCATCAACGATGTATTCATTCTACTGCACACTGTACAAGACTACTGTTGTAGTTCTTCCACTGTGCTTTTTCTTCACATTTACACACAGCATCTGGCTACATATTTTAGTATTAGAAAATAGGAGATCTATTCATCAATGCCTTGCACCATCTGTAGTCATTGTACTCATGCAAAGTATATTCAGATCACAGATCTTCTGTTACATTGTTCAACATCAAGGCTCATGAATCAGATTTTGTATAATTAGTCTTTTCTAGATACTAGTATATATGGTTTTTTCTGTATTTTATATAATAAAAGCACTGTAGGTAAATCTTTGTAGGTTTGTAAGCACAGAAGCATTTAAAACTAGTGACAAAAGGTCAGCTTTCAAAACATATCATCAGATGCAGTTCACTATGTGGAATTTCATCTCCTTCCCATAAAACAAAAGCAGAAACCTCCAAAAACACCCACACAAGAAAAATGAAATAAACATAGAGCTTTAAAAATTGTTTTGCAAAAAATCACAATTCTTAAAAATTATTTTCTCTAGACTTAAATATTCTCTTCAAATCAAATTAAATACCTTAACCTGTGCTTGCATCCTTGGTTTTCAGAATTCTTACCAAGGCAAGAGTGTACAAGTGAGGTGTTATTCCAAATTATATTTTTATACAGGTTCAGTGTGATCAGACTGGTAGTTCTTCAAATGAACTTCAAAATATTTGCTTTACTGCTGAAGATCTATCTCTTGTGAGGGGAGACAAGAGAGGAATAATTCATCTAAGTAATAGGCAAAAGGCAGGAACAGTTACTCCAGTGATCAGCCGTCGCTTATTGTCCAGGGTGGAAAAATCATCTGCTGCTATGGATTGCCAGCCTCAGGCTGGAGAGTCAGGGTGCACCCTCTGATTTCAATAGATTTCTCTAGCATAATGTGACAGCATCATAAAATACAGGAGAGATGACCAAGTTTCTAATATGCTGGAGTATTAACTTTATGTGCTTGGATTTAAGCCCATCTCCTGAAGACACAATGTCACAGGGACACGGCACCAGAAAGGATGATGAAAGCACTGAACTGGTACTTGTCTACTCTCTTTTTCCCTCTCCTATGGGCCTGCATAAAGACTGGTTCCCCAGCCTTTAAAATTACTATAGTAAACCTTCCACTCTTGGAGATCTGCTCCAAGATCAGTTCCATACAAGATCTAGGTAGCAGTATTACTCCCTGCAGCTCAGGGATCCCAGCTGTAATACCAACAGTCACACACTCAGATGCCCAAATGAAAACATCTGTTATCACTTAAAAAGTCCTACAGGGTCTTCAGCTTCAGCTCCAAAGATCTAATGTCCTGTGTTGCACCAGACCATCCAGAAGTCAGACACACCATAAAAGGCACTTGGTGCCTATGTCTAAGTGCCTCCATCCCACCTTTTGCAGCCACAGTGACACTTTATTCATTTTAACAGGAAGTCCCCATTAGAACTTTATGTTTCTAAAAGGTCAGGTCCTTCTTTATGGGGAAATATTTGCCTTAATGTGTTGCTGTTCTGTCAGGTAAAGTATTACCAACTCAGTTCAGGTGCAACTTTCATTGGCATCAGTAACACCAATCTCCCTGCAGTGTGCTCTGAACAGACCCCTCCCCAGTGAAGAAACATGCCAGAAGTAGGAAT
Source organism: Florisuga fusca (assembly GCA_038090715.1). Taxonomy (NCBI): domain Eukaryota; kingdom Metazoa; phylum Chordata; class Aves; order Apodiformes; family Trochilidae; genus Florisuga; species Florisuga fusca. The sequence goes on from JAAWXA010000013.1 coordinate 7,871,208, forward strand.
CAGCTAGTGAAGAGACAGACTCCCTTTAATGGCAATAACATGATAAGTCTTGTTTATATGCTGTCCTCTACCTTCATAATGAATTAATAGTTCAAGAAATGCAATCTGGTCAAAAAGTAACCCCCTGGAGAGATGCAGGTTTGAACACTTCCTTGCCCATATTGAGGTCTTTCAGTCTACTTTAACACATTCCTCATCTAGGAAAACAAAATAGTCCCATCTGTCCTAAAGCTGTGCACCGATGACAAACCTGGGACAGACAAACAACTATCCTAAAGCAGCGTGTGCATGTGTGCATACACAAGGTTGGTAACAGATTTCACAGGATTAACATCTAGAAATTTACCTAAGGACATTACACTTACAATTTTTGTTTGTAATTAAGTATTTATTCACAGGTAGTGAAACACTCATTTTTTTATATTATATTGACTTGGATAGCTTATGTAGAAAGCATAAGAAAAAAAGAAGGGGGTAAACCATTACTATCTGCACCTTATTATTTTCTCCCAAAGATGGTTAAAAGGAGGCTTTTAGGATTTGATTTTGCTTGTCTGTAGAGTCCATTTACATATTTTAAAAACCCACTATTTTTTCAGTTCTGCTTTTTCAGGGATATTTACCACCAACAGCACTTCGCATGTATACCCGGGAGCTGCAGAAATCACATATTTGTTTTTGTGAATCAGAGCAGTAAGACACTGGTAAAACTCCATCTGGCAAGCAAGCAAAAGTTCATTTGTGTGTTTCTGTTATCATTAAACGTTATTCAAGATTCTCATTACACTTGTCATCCTAGTGCAAGGTTAATTAGAGTTAATAAATTCTGTATGGATCTGAAAGGAAGAGAGGGCAAAAAGAGAGAAACATGTTAATTATCATCCACCCAAAATAAAGAAATGTGACACCGGGAAGGCTCTGCAGATGGACCAATCTTGAAGATAGAAGAAAATGTGTTAGAAAAATTATTCTTCCTCTGGGTTTTTATTTTAAAAGGAATATGCATGGCTAAATGGGCAATTTTAAGGAAGGTATCATACATAATGGTTTCAGTAGAGGCCAGTGGAACCTTTAATCTGTTCTGGACCTGCCTGGCAACTTTCAGCTAATGAAGTTACTTTTATGCTCCTTAATTTCATAGTCTGCAGGACAGAAATTTTTATTTACCATGTAAGACCTTCTGAAGCTGCTGGAGCTTCCATTAGAGGTAGATGCTATTTATATTCCTGCTTGCTGAAGCACCACAAGAAAACTAGTAAAAAAAGCCAACAGCACTATCTTGTCATAGCATCAACAACAATTGCTGGTTTGAGGGTTTTGTTCTTTCTTTTGGTGTGCCATGTGTTTGGTTTGTTAGGGTTTTTTTATGTTGCTTGGTACCCTGTACATCACCCTGTTAGTAGGGAGTACTTATATTAGGCACTTTGCACATTCAAAATATTCAAGCCATTTTACTACAAGGCTACTCTAGAGCACCCTTGAGTATCCAAGAACTCAAGAGGCATTTTACTTGTAGAAAAAAAAAATAAAACCAAGCAGCAGATTAAAGGAGCTGTCTTCAAAATCATAAAATAAAAGCATGCCATGTCAAGGTAAAACTGGGCCTCCTCATTTATTCTCTTTTCATACCTTAAGGTAGTGGCTTACTATTAACTTTTAGACTTGTAACTTTTCTAGAGTCAACTTTTTTTTGCCTCCAGAACACAAGGAACTTCATTCTTTATTGTGCTGTCTCACACAGTAAAAATTTCTCATTTCTACCACTGCATGTAGGACCAAAATCTAAACAGATTCAAATAAAGCCAAATGTAAAATGAAGGAATCCTTTTTCTACATACATAAACACACATACATATGTATAATGGCAAGAAATATGGAACCAAAAGAAACAATGTCTCAGAAGATAAAACTGGCTTTTTCTACGTGTCCTTATATAATTTCCCCCTTACCCTGACATTTTGTGCAAGACTTGCTTGAAAAGAAAACTAAAAAACCGAGAAACTTCCTTAAATACTCCCTAATCCTGCTCTACTCCAGGAAAACTAGAAGAGCAAAAATCCATTATGCTATGTCCAGCATCAAGCAAGCTTTTAGAACAGTAGAAAATGACAAAGTTATCCTTGCTCTGTTTTATATTATGACTGTCCTGATATTTTTGTTAGAAGATTTATATTTTCCAAACAATAAAGTTCCATACAAATGACCCTGAAAATTCAGGGGAAAAGACTTCTAAATACCTGAGAACCTAACCAGTGTGTTTAGGCATCTGAACATACATTTATAAATAAATAAATAAAAGAATAATCACAGAACCTCAAATTAAAACTGTAAGAGCCACTGCCAACACATGGGCTTGTCATTCTCTCTCTTGAGTAACACAACTCACGTTGATGGATGGCCATACACAGCATGACTTAGCTGTGGGATAACTCCACATGCTCTGTTCTTCACAAATTCCTAATTTAGGGTCATCATACATCAATAACATTCATCTGTCAAACTTTTTTTTCTTTTTTAGACAAAATGTACCTGATATCTGCCTTGCCTCATAACAATCAGTGAATGACAAGTATACATTTACACTTGAAGTAATGGTTTGAGATCACCAGCAAGACATACAATTCTGACAGTATGTGCCTCTGTGACCCTCTTTAGGGAACATACTTCAACTTGCATAAGTCACTTAGAGTAGATTTTATTTATTAGTTTTTGTGAGCTCATGTTTTAGGATAAAGAACATGAAGTAGTAATAAAGTCTGTCATTACAAGATGTCATTTCCGTTTTAACTTGTGATAATCACAGTACTCTTAACTCACATATACAAAGACGTGGAATTTCATGCAGTATCACCTTTTTTTCAAAAGTAATTGGAAATTCAGGAATATTTCAAAAATCCTAAGAGCCTGTAAGAGTCTCCAAGTCTTAGTCAGCTGCTAAACCTCCTACAGAGCGCACACACGAGTGAGATTGCAAGTCACACAACATTTTATCTTTGCATAAAATGTAAGTTGGTAATAATTTCTGCCTACTAGTCCTAGCAGAACACATTTTAGTACAAAACCTCTCCTTGGAGGCACCACACACTCCCTCTGTCTGTCACATCAAACTTTAGGAACTTAACCTTCTAAGTGAAGGCTATTTCCAGTCAGTGCCCTCCTTGCCCACACACCCCATTATCTCACACTCACAGATGAGATCTCATTAACTTTCCTCATCCCCACAATGCCAGCCTCTCATATTCAACTTTTTAAATTTTCTCACATAAATATTAATGCTGACTTCTGTGTTAGATTCCCACGGAATGAAAATTCCCCATATGCATCTTCAAAAATTTCTTAACGCCTCTCCTTTTCTGGGATGTCTGCTCTTAAATTTACTGCTCCATTTCCTGACCAACAGCAGCTTATTCTTGTTTCTTTCTTTCCCCTAATTATCTTTTGTCTTACAGCCTGACAATCCTCGAGACAGAAATTGTCTTTTTATCCTGTGCTTTATCCAGCAGGTAGGTAGCTAAACTACAAATCAGAAATTGTTTCTTAAAGTCTGATGAGAGAGACACAAATGTGCAAGATGCCAGTCTGCAGAGATGCTTACAAAGAGTCAAATGTCTCTCAATCATTCCTGCAACACAACGCCCTATTTCTGGTTTTATTCTCTAGCCACAAAAAAATGCAAGTTAGTTTCAGAGGGCATTCAAGCTTTTATATAGCAAAAATCTCTTTTCCTTTGCAACACTTTCAAGTTTGGGGGTTCTCTTCCTATCCCCACACGTTTTGAAATCAACTTTCACCTAACCATTTGCTATTTTTCACGTCATGCAGAGAAGTTATCAGATGCATGGAGTTTAATTAAATATCAGGTGGCAGCCAAAGCCTTGCCCAGAATTTTGGTAACAAGCTGTGAAGCAATTTACTTCAGGTAATTGGGAGATACTTGGCTCCAGACTCCTGTCTAAAAGCCACATGGCTGACACGAAATGAGCTAATTGGTGACTTGAATCCAATGGCTCAAGTCCCTGTCACCCCAGCTTCTTTGTCTGCCTCCTCAGTATAAAGAATAGATGCAAGCAGGAGTTAAGCATGTTTTCAACTCCCTTTCCAGATGGATAGAAAAGAAGCAATCTAATTGCTGGAGTCCTGATGGTTGCAGCCCAGACCAAGGTCTCCTTCCAAATTTAGAAGTCCTCATCTCCTGTGGAACTTGGAGACTGTTGGGAGTGGGAGTTGCTGTGGAAGCTGGAGTTGGCTGTGTAATTTCAAGGAGACGGGAGTAACCATTTTTGCCAGTGTACTAATATTATTTCAAGGAGCAGATATGGATAAAACATGTGCCAATAACCTATGTATTGTTTAACATAATAGTATAGATGACAGTAGTGGCAATTCAGTTTTGTTGTACTGCAAGAAGTTGTAACAGATGAAAACAGCAAAGATTAATTTCATTCAAATAATCCCTATTAAACTAATGCCATTTTGGGTCTGTCGTGGAACTTCAATAACAAATGTCCTTTAATAATACATTTAAACTTTCAGCTTCTTCTAGGATTTCAGTCTCTTTTTACTGGATTGTTCTGACATTGCCAACACTGGCAGGCAAACAAATCAACCACCTGAAGCCAGACATACTGGAGAACACTGTGTTTGAAAGCCCTATAAAGCTCCTGCATACTCAGCCAAACCAGTACAAAAACTCCTCCACCTAGCATGCTGCAAAACAGATAGAAGCCTACTCAATCTAGATCATCCTGTGATGCAGAACAACTGCTTTCTCTCCAAACTCCAGTGTGTCAGATTCTGGAAATTTCCCTAAAAACAGCTTAACTTTTCAGATAATCAAGGATAAACGTTAATGCTAACCCTCCAGAAGCTGTGCACACTGATACACAGCTCACTCCCTCTTCTGCTGCCTCACACAGAGTAACCAGGGATGGGCAGTACCACAGCTGTGCATATGTTCCTTCAGATTCTCATTTGAAAGGTAAATTTCTCACTTTAGCAGAGGATCTAAGTCATTAAACATACAAAGAATCTGTTAAAATTCCTTAGGTGAAAAATTAACAACTAAACATCCATTTCAAACACTGTAAAAACAGTAATACTAAAAATGTGGTACCATTCAAGGCCTTGCTAACTTGCATTAGATTTGCAAAGGAACACTTTAGCTTTAATTTACATTGGCCTGAGCCAAACAAAAAAAACCAACTGAAATCTAGCTCAGATTCAAGTAGTAACATCAGCCTGCTCCAAATGAGATGTATGATCTCTCACTCTCATCACTCTCACAAAAGCCTAAAGTTAAGATCAGTTAAAGACAGAAGGAAAACAGAAAAAGACTTCAGATGATGAAAAAACTAAATCCTAAAGGTTAATATTATTTTAAGTAATTCATGACAAAAATGGTCTTAGGCTCAGTTAGGCTAAGTTTCAGACGAGGATTAAACTGTACATCTGACAAAGTGATCATTAAGAAATTAAAATGAAGGCATGAGGAACATGAGGACAGGAGAGAAGAATTTTCTTCCTTCTTTTTTCACTACCTATGAAAAAAAGATATTGGAAGAGTTTTTGGCTATCAGCTTTTTTCAAGAATCAGAGTGATATGACAACAAAGAGTTGTTCTCACTTCCAAATTACTGATTTTAACTGATATAAACAGGTAAAACTCTTCTCATCCTTCAAATACTTCTGTAAGAAACATTCAAGTATTTTTTCCACTTACACAGAACATGCTCCAAGTTGCTCATGTGCCCAGACACACACATTAGCACAGCCCTGTTCCCCCAACTGCAGTCTGACATGCCAGACATTCAATACAGAAATACATCTTGTCTCTCATCTTCCCAGACATCTTGGCTTTTAAGTATGACTGACAAGATTTAAGCTAGTCTCTTTCGAAGTGTATATTCTCACTTTTTTTTTTTTACAGTCTGAGCCACCACATGTGCGTGTACAACCTCTACTAAAACAGTAAAACTCAAAAACTTTCCAAGCATTGGATACAATGCACACTTCAAGATGGGCACTATCAACAGGCCAACTCTTGTTATTTCACCTCAGGCCCCAGACCCTGAAGTCACCCAGCCACAAAGCACACATCTCCTACCTGGACACTCCCTGGGCTACTGCCTAGTTGCAAAACAGACTACTGAAATACTTTAAAGGGAGCTCTTCTCCACTAATGCATGAGTGCTCTTTCACCTGAATCAAGTTTCAGTGAAAACAGAATCAGTCTTTCTGAATTAATGCAGAACTAAATGTAAAATCAAAATCAGGTCATAAGGAAATCTTTCACGGGGTAGACAGATTTTCAGCCTTGAGTAAATTTTTGATTCTGTAAAGGGGTTTTTGCGTGTTGTAATAGTAACAGTCTAAATTTAAAAACTAACAAAAAAAAATCACATTCCTTTTCATTATTTTTGAAATACATAATCTGTGACTGCACTCTAGCCTATTTCAATCTCTAAAGAAAGTCTAAATTCTCTTGCAGAAAGGTTGTTTTCAAGCCCCTGCTCTTGAAATTTACCCAAGTCACCAGAGCTACCAGGTTTTGACTGACCCTATACAATTTGGCTGTAAAGCATTTTTTGATGAAGAAAATGTTTATCAATATTGTTAGTCCATATGTTCCAGGAACCCAAAGGCAGGGTGAGCAACTGGAGGACACTGAAACTGATGCATAGATTTCTCCCTAAAAATGAGTTCCTTTCAAGCTGGTTAGGATAGGCCCTACAGCTTCCTAATACATTAAAAATCTCAATGATAAAACAAGACCTGCCTCTGTCAAAAAGGCACTGCTAGAAAGTAATTTTAATGCATTGATGGTAGATATTTGTTTGGGCTACCACATATATATTCTGAGCATATCTCTCCTTGCAGTTTTATCTTCATTTATAAATTGATACACTGAATACTCTGGTTGTGTGTGTGCTACATATGCTTCACAGCATTTATGTGAAATGCAGATTATAATTAGACTTGACAATTTATTTTTTTTCCTTCCTTAGAGTTCACTGTTAGCTTCACTTTCAGCATGTGGGATTGGAAAGAACAGAGAAGGGAATGGGAGAAAGAATGAAGCTTAAAAAAAATTACCATTACTTATAATCTCTACTTGAACTTCAATATATTCCACATGCTTACTTTGCCATAGTACCATTATTTGCAGATTGTGGAACAGATTTTAGGCCTTGTATTAATGCAAATAATGGTCTTTAAATCAGGTTTTCTTCCATTTTACAGATACAGAATATCACTAACTGAAGTATTTTTACACTACCTTCTGTTCTCCCAATTTCTACGTAAATTTGTTCATTAATTTCTAATCTATAATCATTGACATGATATATTACATCAAGGATACAGCTTGTGACCTTAAGATTATAGTAATTATTTCAGATAATGATTTATGGTTCCACTTTAGATAGACAGATATAGATAGTTTAATTTTGGAACATTAATTATTTTTATTTAAAATGAGCTACAAGATGAAAAAACATATAAACTGAAAACTACTTTATTTAGAGAAGCCAAGAGTTTTAATGGTGATCATTCCGACTATAATCAATGTATATACAAACAGTATAGATGGACTATTGACTACATGAGACAATTATCTACTGGGAGAAAACCTGCATTCTAATCTATCATTTACCTTTTTTATCTCTGTAGATTGTTATGGAATCATCTTAACACCCAAATATCTTATAGCCTGATTAGCAAATTTATAGCAGAAGATATATTAAGTAGAAAGAAACAATGAAAGTAGATATGAAAAGATAAGTCAAATCACACACCCAATTGACAAAGTTTATTTTTTCTAAATACTGCCACAAGGGTAAATTTTTTAAATTGTCACTGCCTGAATTAAATTAACAGTTTTGATTTATTTAAATGTGTAAAGCTATTAAGAAAATTGTTTTTTAAGTATCCCAATTCCTCAGATTGAAACAATTATCATTTTTATTGTAATGTGAAGAAAGTAACTCTAATTAGATCTGACACCAGAAAGCTGAATATATTGCAATGTTTTAATTTATTTGAAATCTGGATGGATAAATATGGGTTGATATCAAGCCCTTCCCTCTCGCTTATGGAACTCTTCAGGGCAAACACTGATGTCATTCTTTTTTAATGGGACTTACTGAACTAAATTGAGTCTTCAGGGAATTACATGAAATGTGTCAACTGAGGATCAGAGCTTCATGGACTAGATAGTCTTAGTGGTTAAGTACCATTTCCTCCAGGAAAAGAGGTTTCCCTTCCACATCATACATGTGCAAGACATCAGAGGGCACCCTATGCTGTCATGACAAGAGCAGCACACCTGCAGAGAAGGTAGGGTTTTGAGAAAAGGAGGCAAAACAAGGCTATATTTGACTCTGAAGATGGATCTGAGTCATGTACAGCTGAGTACGTAGAGGCAGTAAAGAAAAAAAAAAAAAAAAAAAAAGAAAAATTGCTTTGATGTTGGAGATCCAAAAATCATCTATTCAGATGGGTGAAACTGAAACGCTTCTAATAAAATATTAAACAGGAAAAAAAGATATAAAAACTGACGTGGCTTCTGCAAATTATATAGATGAAGTCATGCCCAGAATTGTTACTCAAGACTAGGGGAGGAAGAGAAGCAAAAAGCAAGAGGAGACAAATTACTTTAATAAAGTGACTTGGAGTGCAGCAAAGTATACCTGGGGCAGATCTTCAGAGCAGCACCAGAAGTGACTGCACTTCCCTCCTCCCTTCCCCTCAGATATTGGGCAACATTTGCCGAGCCCAGCAGGCTTTTGCCTCTCAAGCATTTATGAAAGGGAGATACTGGGAGGTGAGAACTTTCAGGTCCAGAAAGCCTATGATGAGAATGTCTGGGGATATTTCCATTTGAGGAGAAAGATCAAGAGTACTCCTACTGATTCCTGATGGGCATTAAGCTGATACTTTTATCAAGGAGAGGCTGTCTTATGGGCACCTGCAGTGGACAGGCACATCAGCAGGATCTAGCAAGATGTCATCCCAGTTCTGTGCTCTTCAAGATATTCAGAGATCATGTAGGAGATCAGAGAAGTCAGAAAGGCAGTTGACAATAGCTAGCCATGATAACTAAACAAATCAAAAAGGCTTACCAGAGTTACAGAAGACTGACACAATGCTGAGTTACTGAGGAATAAATCCTAGGTAACTATAAAAGCTTCCAGAAAACATTTGTATGAATTTACAGAAGCTTGCAAAATTATTCTCAAACATGAAAAAGTGTTTCTATTCTGTGGAAGAATATCACTATGTACTTATTGCTCAAATATTTTACTCCCCTGGGTACCGGCTGTTGGTATCTGTCAGCCACAAAATTTGGGGTATTTGGCATGATTTGCACTTCGATGTTCAGCTGCTCAGATTAGAGACATGAGACCTTTTCCCCTCAGGCCAGCTGCAAGATGAGACATTTTTGCACCCTGTCCACTCAGTCCAGGTCTTACCTACCTTCAAGTAATTCCTACATTTGTATGGGAAAATTGCAGACCCCTTTCTGATCCCCAGCTTTTCCCACAAGCAGCCCTACCACACATCCATAGAAAGCTCTTCTCTCCCATTCCTGTCTCAGAGCAAACTATCTTTAGTAGCTTTGACACTGATGCATGGAAGTCTGACCTTACTTGACAAAGATATTACATTTGATTCAGTAAAGGCTTAATTAACAGGGCACATGTTGGATCAGTAAGATCATACCAGCCTTTTTTTAAGAATAGCAAGACTGCACTAAAATGAATGATAAATTCCTTGGTGTGTATGTTTACATAAATAATTCCACCTTCAGAATCAGAAAATACATTAGACGTGGCACTAGATGTATTTAATTTGGGTCCTCTATTGACAAAATGTTGTTGATTACTATAAAACCCTAATGCTGACACATGCAGTGAGATGATGCAAAACTCCAGTGATTATCTTTAAGGGGACTGTAACTTTCCAGTATGGGCTCATTTACACATGCATATAGGAATCACAATTTGTGTGCCTAAGTACTCAAGGGAAAAACTGCCATTTTTTTTCAGATTAAATGCCTATGTAAAGGTAAATTTTGAGGATGCAATTCCTCCCCCACCCAAAAAAGAAAAATGTTAGCCCAGCTCTTGAGGTACTTGTGTTTTGAAAGACCTTAAAGACTTTTACAAGTTATTTTACCTTATAAAAAGCATGAAATCAGGAGTTTGTCTTCTAGCAACAAGAGCTTCCTAATTCATTATTTCTCCTGGGACCAACTGCTCTCAATCCATCCTAACTAGTGATCATCAGGAGTCATATTGCCACTGTGAGACTTGTCAATAACCCAACACGTCTCAGTCCTATGAAGGTTTTATTTGCTGGTTAATCTTTCTTTTCCCTTTTTTATCTTTCAGTCTCACTTTATCACTTGGATCAATTCAAGCAATGCCTCACGTATCTTTCCCCTGCAGAAGGCTAATGGTCTTTGTTTCCCTGCACAACATCTCATCTTCCTGGAGACACTATGGAAGATCCTCACTTCATACAGATCTCCACAATTCCACTGATTTCAGCACAGACCTAGCAGTTTGTTTCAGTGGAATACCTGCCCCAACCTACACAGTCCTTTTATGACTATAACTGAAACTATCACTGAAACTAAATGCCAACAACAAGATTTATTCCTCTAATCCATGATACAGTGATTATACGAAACCACATCCAGCCCTAAGTTGTCTCAAGTGCAAAGTCCATAACCATCCTGATGTGTTTCAAGTTTTAAGTCTGTATCTTAAAGGATGAAGTAAAGAAATCAGAATTTTTGTTTGCAGCTCCTCCCCAGACAGCACCACCCACACTTAACACTAACAGGCTGGACTAACCCTTGATCTGGATCCTTAGCTGGATCCAAGAAGTGTCCTTACTACATGAATAATACAGTTTGACATTATACGTGTCTCATGCACAAGGAATAACTAAGGGTAACTGAGAGCAGAACAGAGAGCAAGCAACAGCAGCATTATAAAACCCTCATAAATGCCTTTACAAACAAGAAAAACAAATAAATTCAGAGAGTGTTAAGGACTACAGAGTAAGTTTTTAACAGCCTTTTCAATTCTCTTTAATCTATCCTCCTTTACTTTCCCTCTCTACCTGAAATCTGTACAGCAAAGTGAGAACAAATGAAGCATTCACACTTAATTAAGCAAAGAGCATTTCAAGTTAATACATTTAGTAACAGTATGGCCTTTGCAGAAGCTAAGTTAAACATAGTTTTAATGATCCCCATTTTGTCTACTTTCAACTGAAAAGAAAAATTGCTAAGTAGACGAATTCACTTACAGTGACCGATATGGTGTCAGGATAGGAGAATTTTATAAAAGCATCACCCTGCCACATGGGACCTCAACAGCATCGTTTGGGTTTCTGGACCACTTTCATATCTTCCATGAGATTATATGTATGACGTATGCATCATATGTATAATGAGAGTTAAAATAAATAAAGACACACTGCAGTTCCAAATCTGCCCCCATTGCACCCTCCACTGCCTTTTTTGGGGTTTTGACTTTGGTAGTCCAAAATAAAACAAGAAACATCCATGCTGGTGTTAAAAAAAAGTTGAATTTAGCTGCGAAGCTGAAAAGGTAAGAAAATCAGATGAAATGGGGCACAACAAGTTCCAAGTATGTTTTAAGCATACAGGTAAAGGCATTCATCTGAAACCTTAGCTAATGCTGATGTTGTCTACAATGAACTCTATTTTAAAATATGAATTAGAAATAGCTTCAAAATAAGAAAGCACAACAAATCCTTTCACTTTAGCCCATTCACTTTACCATCTATTAAATTGCAGTCTTATTCTTCCCCTATAAAAATGGTATTGAAAGATTTTATAACCTAAAGATGAAATTCTCAAGTGGAAGAGAATATTAACGCTCCAAAGACACTCCAGGGCACGTTTTATGAGGCCGTTAAAGCATGGCTGGGACAGATGAAGGCAGTTAGCAGTACCTATAGTGTATGTATTAACATCCCTATAAGCCACACCCTGCCTCCTACTGAGCAGCTTTGGGTATTCCAAACAAAAAAGTTACCAGCAGATGAGATCATGCAAAGTTCTGCATCAATTCTTTACAGACACACGTAAATTTTGAGTGTGCATGTGAAATCAAAAGATGAAACACACTTGGAAAATATTGGGTGGTTTTTGTTTAGGGTTTTGTTGCTTTAATTGATCAAATTGATTAAAAAACCCTAAAACACTCCCACACATCAAATTAGACATACCACACAGAGTGTCTGCTGCACGAACAATTTCTGGCAATGTGACAGACTAGAGATGGAGGCAGCATGAATAAGAGTTGTTGCTTTTAATTTAACATCTTAAAAAAAAATTACACAAGATGACCTGGAGGCATTTTTGTTACATCTATCAGGTTTTATCCCTGTCTTTATGGCAGCTTTTCCTCCCTCGACCCTCACAATAGATCATCTCTTTGTTGAGTTCAGGGGACTGCTATTAGCTGGCAGGGTGAGGTTTCTTTTCACTACCCCTAGCCAAAATATGTTCTTGTCAGAGTTGCTAAACCTCAGGCAAAGATATTTCCATGGGACAGTTGCTTGGAGCATCACTTTCATCCAGCCTACATCTTACTGTCAGGTTAGCCAGCCATAAAAAAAACCTAAGCATTGACATGCTGTTTCAGATTATTGCCAAAATAGCTCTCCTCCATCATATAACCCTTGCTACTGGTGGGTTTCCCTTTGAAATATAAAAAAAAAAAAAAAAAAAAAAAAAAAAAAGAAAAATCTTGCTTGTCAGAACCATTCTGCTTAGGAATATGCAGATTCATTTTTCCACACATTTTCTGGCTAGCATTTTGCAGGTTTCTACCCATATATTCTCTTCTTGTACCTTCATGGTTGTGTGAAGGCAATTAAAAAACAGCTCTGTTTCTGGTATCTTTATAAGCTATGTGCTAATATGTTTCGTATCAGAAGGCAGTCTTCAAGCTCTTTTCCCCCACAGTATTATATATTTCAATAATTGAACATAAGATCATAAAACTGTGTTTCACTGTAGTACAGTCTTGTCACTGTAACACAATTGGATTGTCTGTAATCATCTCTAGCAGAGGGAAAAGTGTATTTTTTTCTGTTGTTGTTCTCAAGGTTATTTGAGTGCCTGGTAGCACCAGAGTCCAAATAAACAGAAAGGCTAAGGAATCATTTAATCTGAGAGCAGATGCCTCATATAATGCACGTTGCCTGTAACAGTTTCTCAAGACAGCATTTTCAGTGGGAATGTAATGTTTGGTGATCAGTACTCTCATATGCCAAAGGCTGGTTTTGGAGATTTAATGTGGATGTACTTGTCAATTGAGAAGAAGCCACTCCTGCAATAATAAAAGCTCTCACATCACGTTAGCTCTATTTGAAAGAGTTGCTTCTGCAAATATAGTGCTGGCTGACAACATTCCTCTTAATTTACCTTAGAAAAGTAAAGCTAGAAAACTGGGAAAAGTTTTTGAAGTTTCAGATACTGCTGTTTTTAGGTTGAGTTTTCGTGAATTCTTCTCAAAGGAGAAGAATTTAAGGATAAAAGATAGCCAAAAGTAACTTGTCCTCTGCTTCTCACTAGAGAAAACCAGGAGTCAAAAGTACACAAGTGTTGACTGTCCAGTGATGATGTTTCTACAGTTACTGCTTTTGGAAGAAGCTTTCTTTACTGGGAGGACTTTACATCTGACTGGAGCAGAAGAAATCACAGCATTTCTTGCACCAGCGTTTTGTCAGGAAAAGGGGGAAGGACCCCAGCTCTTTATCCCCTCCTGTTTCTTCCACTACCACCATACTGCTGTCAGAGTGCTCTATCCTACTGCTACTTCCTGCTTTCCCTGCTTTAGCCAGGGGAACAGCTCCCGTCTATTTCTGCATTGTTTCCATAAAAATGCCAGTTCAGCCATTTTGCATGAAACATTACTTGCAAAACACCCTTTTATTATTATATTAATATAGGTTAGTTGCACAGACTTTTGTTGATACCTTTTTTTGGGGGGAAAAAAGAGTCTCTTTCCCCTTAATTCTTTCTCTTTCCATAAGTCTAAATATTTTCCCTATCTTCCTGCCCACACTTCTGCTAGAATGTATAGACTAACAAGCCAGAATGTATGTTTCATATCTCTAACCTTTCTGGTTTTGTTTTTAAAGGTGGTTATTGTAGTAATAGAGGAACTATATTAGCATTTTGATTTCATTCTTTGCAGCGTTTTACACAATAAAACCATACACAGGACTTACTTCTGCCAAATACAGAACCTCACATAGAGAACTGCTGCCATTAGCAGCTTATAGTCTACATTTATTAGAGAGAAGATGAACAGTTAAATATGAACATTTTTAGCAATGCAGTTCAGCATTGCTTGGACAGGATGAGTTAGGGTTAGGCTGGTGACCCTATCTCCTCCCAACACTGGCAATGTGAGTGGTTTTCATTAATTATTTGCACATATGCAAAGAAGTCCCAGTTCTGTAAAGCTCTCTCAACTTTCTTTGGGCTCTTTTAGTAAGTTCAGGTGAAGGAGCTTTTTTGTATTTGGTATTGGTGCTTCTGTACTCATGCCAGGTTTGCTCGAGTACCATCTGTAAAAAGCTTGAAATGGATATAAGCTCATGACTTAGAATTTATTTCGAAAAAATTTAGCCTGATTTTTGAATGAGCCAATTCCTGAAAACAGAAAAACCTTCCTCCAATTCAGCTAATAGCTAAATTAACATATTTTGTTATAAAATATTTGGCTTCTATTTGTAACTCCTGTAAAGAAGTGAAGCCAATCAGAGTACAGAACTGATCTGTCCAGAAGGATCTCTTACTTTAATGAGCATAGCAGGCATGCCATGAGAAATAAACAATCAAGCAATCATACCAAATGTTCCACTGGCAGCCTGTGTGACTACATCTTATCATTCAGTTACTACAGAGCAATTTGGTTTGCTCTCCCACGATCAAGCTCTTACAGCATCTGAGGAAATGACTGTCTCCTAGAAAGTAATCCCCAGTCCTGAACGAGCACCTCTGAGCTATCTAGTGAAGGGTTGAGTTAAGCACAGCTTCAATTGCAAGCATAAAAGGAAATCCCCAGAAAAGCCTCTAAGCCATCAGTAAGGCCCTCCAGGCAGAGGAAAGCGTTAGGTACCCACTTCAGCACCTGGATGAGCACTCTTGCCACTGGAGTATTACACAAAAGAAAACCACTCCTCAAGCTGCTGCTTTTTAGGGGAAAGCAAAAGCTGCCACCACACGTTGGGGATTGGTTTTGATCTTACCAGCGTGCCATGGGTGCCCGACAAGAGCTCCTTCCAGACCCAGCAATCCTTAAGAAGCTTACAGAGAAACAGGTCTTCTTGGGGGATTATAAATCAAGCAGACATGATGCCCAGAGAGACTTTTAAAGGCAGAGGACTGCTCTGTGATCCTTCAGACACAGATAACAGATGAGGAGAGGGTTTGAGAATTACACTGTCCTGATTTACCTATTTTTTTTAATCCAAGTTGATCTTATTTTTCATAGTCATTTTTACTAACCTAACTCTATTAACAAGTTTAAAATGAACATTTGCTTCTCACACAATAAAGTTGTTTTCATCAAAAAAATTTGCATGATGATAGTTTAGCACCTCAACAGTTACTGGTTTTACCACTACTGTATTAAGGGAATTTTTTCACACTTGTACCAGCATGGAAAAATAAAGCTTGTAAAAGACTAGTTTTCCACCCACAAAACTCCTCGGTCTCTTATTGGACAGAGAGATCACACCCTGCATAGACTTATTTCAAAATATATAATTCAGTAACCCCCAAAATAACTGGCATGATTTGAAATTTCATTCCAGTAGTCCTTAATTGTTTCAAACCAAGTTCAGAGCTGCACAGCACTATGGCAAAAGTGTAAATCTGATTTAGGCACACCAGGGAAATAAACACCCAATGCAAGACGGATTGTACTGGAGAACTTCAATGATCTAACCACTGACAGCTTCCAGTTCAGCTGACCTGGGAAGATCTTTCCTCATTGTTACTATGAGGAGAGCCCTGTCAAGTCTTCAGGAAGAAGCTTCCACTGGCAGCAGTATAGCTGTGCTCCAGATGCTTCATTTTGCAAACTGCAGCTCTTTTACAATTGAGAACTTGGGCATTAGCAAGATGTTCAAGCAAGAGTGGTTCCTGAGCTTAACTTAAATCAGGATTAGGGCTGAACAAAACTTGGAGTAAATGCTTTGGGAAGGATTTAAATGAGACTCATTGATTTGTTAGCAAAGCTTGTGTGTTCGACCAAGAAAAAGGTCCCCTCAGAAGAAATGCCAGAAAGAAAGATCTGAAAAAAGGTGAGGATGAAAAACGACCACAGCAAGTCATCTGAATACAGGGGGAGAAAAGAAAACTCATGTTTAAGCTTAGATTCACATCAGTCACCCCCTCCTCATATGAATATTTCATAACTATTTGGAAATACTTTAAAAATAAACAGTTTTATTTGGCTTTTAACTTTATCTGTTTGAAACAGATTTTGAAGCAAGAAGTTGACATAAATGGGTCTCCACTTAGTGACATGAAAATGTGAAAGAAAACAACTCCCTCAGCTCTTCCCCTGGTCTGCATCATCCAATGTATTGCAACACATTAACATGTGCCTGTCCTGGAGCACTCCAAAGCTACCTAAAGGTATGATGGGATGCTACCTTAAAACAAAGGTGACACCTCAGCTCCTATGAACAGGAACTCCCAGAGAAGCCCCAACTAGTGCTGTAAAAGCAGATCACACACCTGCATCCCAGGAGTGATGAGAAAAGTAATACTGTGAGACAGAAAAATAAAATCCCTTACAATACAAGTGTTTAAAACTTTATTTTCCAATACATCGGCTATTTCTTTTTTTCCTCCCCCTCAGCTGGAAATGGTTGTTAAACATTTCACAGCACCTCCTTCTTAGGGAATTACACTCCTATCAGTGCTGAATCATATAGAATGCAACAACTTTAAAACTTGTGTGACTTAAGCGTGATTTCTGATGAATGGTGTTCTTCCATGGTGAGCTGCTAGCTATGCTTTTGGACCACGTTTCTAACTGTTCACACACTCTCAAGTACTAAATTGCGCAATTTTGCTGCTTTTAGCTTACAAATGGAGCAACAACAGCAAGGCAGGCACCAGGGTCACCTGTCACTTTGTATACTACACTAACTTTTTTGTGTTGGGAGAGGGGGGCACTTTGGGGGTAGAGGCTGAGGTTTTTTGGGTTATACCATCACCATCATCCCTATTCTTTTCTCACCTGCAAATGTACTTGAATGTTTCACTTCTCAGAATAAACAAATTAAATTCAGACTGATCTTAAAATTTGTATGATGTACTACGCTTAATACAGGATCCAAAAGCAAAAGTCAACAGCAGCAATTCCCAATGATAAAATTCTTCAGCATTTAAAAATACTCACAGCTAAATTATCAAATTAATAGGATTTAAAAGCTGCAGGAAATGAGAATTCTTAAAAATTGATATTTTTTTATACCTTAGCATAGAACATATTCTTCTAAATGTCAAACTAAAAAAGCTCCATCAGATTCCACTTACAGAATAACAAAACCTGCAGGTTCTTTATGTCTGCAAAGATAATCATCAGTTGTCAGCAAGCTTACTACAGCACCTCTTAACCCAAGTGATAAAAAGTAACTTTGAACCAATCAAAAGGGGTCAAAGAAGAAAGACTAAGTTGATATTTCATGTATAAGACATCTATCTCCTTATCTAAGAACTTTAAGTTTTAACAAAATCTATACCCAAGATTCAAATCTGTGCCTAGAACCCATCTGTGGCTCCTTGGTGTATGTGCTTTCCATGAGACCATATTTAGGTAACAAAGTAAAACAAAAAGGAGGAAGTCATCTTAGATACTTTTGATCACATTACAAGGCTAAACTCGAGGCAGAGCCTTGCAGCAGAGACTTGGGAGATGAGCTTTTCCCGTTTGGCTATGTGGGTTGCCATAGGAAGGGGATGCAGAAATACATCAACCTCTTTGAACCAGGAATTAGCCAACATTAAAAAATTAAATGGTTCAGGTAAAAACTCTAGTGCTTTGCAATGACATCAAATCTTTCATCATAAAGGCCCATACAGGTAATAAGCATACACAATGTTAGGTTTATTAGATAGTGAAATTGTTCCTGGGAATCTTAGTACTACACAACAAACTAAAGGTTGTCTAGCATTGAAGTACCATATTTTCTGATATCTTCAAATTTCTGTAAGCATTTAAAATGTCCAACACTTGGTCATGCATGGAGCATGCCAAACAGCTCAAACTGCAAATGCTTAAGTAACTCATGCCTGAATTAACTCAGTTACTTAGGTTTGCAAGAGCCCACAAGAGCAAGCTATTAGTAAATGTATTCGTATGTGATAGGCTGAAATTTCTTGACACTTAGGGGTTTTTCTGGTTCATGTCTGTTTTTTGTTTTGTTGGGTTTGTGTTGTTGGGTGTTTTTTTTCCAATCCTATTCAGAACAATGAAGTGCAGAACAGATAAGAACAAGAGGTGTTGAAGAGTTTTTTTAAAGACCTAGTAAGTTTCAGTAGGATATGTGGGGAAAAGAAAACAAACAAAAAAACCCCACAAAAAACTAAGAAGTGCTCACTGTCTTTTCCAAGTATTTCTTATAACTAAGCTGTAACATATGGTAGGTACCTGAAGAGCTGAAAAATCAAAATGCTTTTCACTTATCTTTTCTAAAAAGACTGGTCAACACTTAAGTCTTTATTTCCATTTGTGCAAGGAGCCTTAGTGCAAATACAAAAAGTAATACCATATGTCAAAACAGAGCTTTAGAGAAAAGAGCTGGGGGAGGGGGATCCATCATTAAGTTCTGTTGTGCAGAGATTTTTCTTTTACCTACTTGAATGATTATTAACAGATCTGTGACTGGCCAGAAAACAGAAGAAGAAACATAACAGACAAATTCTGAAGCTGGCAGTAATTTTTAATTGACTCTGTTGGTGCCAGAATTTGCCAGAATTTCAAACAGTGTATCCAAAAAAATAAAATGAAGCACAGAGGGGGCCCACCTTCTCAGAATAAAACACAAGCTAAATACTTGCTTTTATTCCAAGCTGCAGACTGCAAGAGACAGTATTTGCAAAATCATCTAGCTATTCCAAATGTAAAAATAGGTAATTAGTCTTCAATATCTCGTTTTGACAACTCACACTTTTAATTGCTGAGTATTTTTATTTCCCCATTGGATGCACTTTTAAAACATCGTGCAGTTTAAAATTAAAAAAAAAAATCTGAATCAGATTTTAACTGAAGAGTAGAGGCATTGCCACCCATTTTATCCATCCCTGTTACCCAGCTAATGTTTGCTATCATCTGGAAACAGAATTTCACAGATAAATAGTCTTGGGCTAATTTGTACATCTGTTCCCATTTTACTTAAAATCTCAAATGTGCACTCAAAAAAGTATACTTAAAATTTCACTCCAGCTCTTCTTTTCCTTCTGGTAGCACATAAATCCTCCATCAGTACTTTTGTTTCTATACACAGTTTCAACTATTGCTGATTTTTTCCAAATGATTTTATATTTGCACACAACTAAAGGACCAGCAATGTCTTTAGTTTAACAGACCTCTGATCTAGCTACATACTGATAAAGCTTACGTTTCTTTCCAGAGGTAGTTTACAACATGTGAAACCATATAATTTTAGAAAAATCAAAAGATGTTATGTTACTGACTTCAGAACATGCTGGATAGCCAACAGGGACAGGTACCTATGCTGCAGAGTGCTCCCCAGCCCCAGCATTTGGGCTGGCCCTTTCTCAGCTCCCCATCAGAATTCACCCTGGACATTCACCAGCTCTCCTTTCCTGGAAGGGAAATAACATGTGACTGATGGAAAGGAATCACACAACGCAAGGTTCTTGCTTGAAATGATCAATATATGATGACACACTGTGGCATGCATCTACCCTGAAGTCTTGGTGCCCTGGACTCTGGAAGACAACATTCATCATGTTGTACTGCTGTACAGCTGCTGTACTGAGCATACAGCTGATTCAGCACAACATGTCAAACAGATAAACAGTTCAGCTCAGTTAAATTTCTGCATAGGTGACCATGTGATTATTTTACTATAATAATAATACTTAATACAGAAACCAAGAAAACTGTAAGCCTTTGAAAAAATACACTTACTGCATATTATAATCTTATTTCTATCTGTCCACCTCAGTGATGCCTAAGAAAACCAGTCACAGGAATGACACATTCCTTAAGGGATACCTTGTATCTCCTAAAACGGTTTACACTGTCACTTAACATTAACTTCACCAAAACCACTCAAAATCATAGTCAAACAGCTATTCAGTCTCTCAGGCATAGGAAGGCAAGATTCAAGTTGTCTGTATCTCTACATCTGTTCAACTACATTATGTCTACATGCAAGAAAGTGTCAGGAAATAATTTGTTTCCTTCAGTTACCTTCCAACACACCCTCAACGAAGTTCTCAGATTTTACTTCTCTTGAAGAAGAAATATATGCCCTTACATGCTTTTTATTTCTATTTGTTTATCATTTTGGTATCAATAGTAAGTAATGGCATCATGCATTTTCTCCTGCTTCTCCTTACATTTACAGCATCACCAGGGCACTAGAAAGACCAGCAGCAATCACATCTCTACAAAATCAATGTGCACACTGGTGTATAGAGAATGTTTCAGCTGTGTTACTTTACCATTCTATTGTCTGTTCTCAAATGTTGACAGCTTTATTTAGTTCTAACAGTTTATATTTACAAAAGGATCAGAAGAATAACAACTTCGAGGGGAGTAAGAATTCAACCCAAGGCTTTCCCCCCCAACTTGTACTCAAATTACACAGCTAAAATTTCCTAAGTGTCAGAAGACTGTCTTTGTTCGGAGGCTGTTTGGTCTTTTCATCTTGCCAAAAACATCAGCATAAAAGTAGGGTAGTGGAGCAGCACAGAGAATCAGCTCTCAGGGGACACAAGACTTGTGTTTTGCCCTGTGGAAATTGGTCAGAATAGTCAGCTTAGGCAAAAAGCTTCTTTTTAAATAGACAGGCATGAATTTTGTGAAGAAAGCTTCTTTGTTTTCTATATGACAATTCATAGAATCATAGAATGTCTATTTGGAAGGGACCTCATGGATCATCCAAGTCCAACCCTTCTATTATTATTGAAATTCAAAGTTTGTCTCTTTTACTGAATCGTAACTACAAAATTCCATGAAGGGCGTTTCATTTATTTATTTTTCATTTATTTGTTTGGGTTCAGTTTTTGCAGAATTACTGACTTGTATTTGTCTATAATTCTTTCCTGCTTTAGGGCCTCAGTTTTCTAAGATGAACAAACCCTTACTGTTCTCTTCATCTCATTTCCTTCCAGCTTCCCATTCTTCAATTTTCTTTTTCAAGATAGAAACAGGTCTACAGATCACTGATTCCTTCCCACTTTTGAAACAATGAGCACCTTGGGTTTCTTCTAATAACTAGGTGGACTGTACGAGATGCTTCTCCTGCTTATGGAAATTACACTGAGATAATTAAAACATTTTAAAAAGAAAACAGGTACAGCTAATTCATGGCTGTTGACAGAAGCAACTCTGTCTTTAATGAATCTTAAGTATTTGTGTCTCGCTTCAAGATATTTTTCATGATGCATTAAAGCCTCTTTGACCTAATTTACTAACACAACGTTTTAGAAGCAGGTAGTAAAAATAATACTGCTAAAGCAACTTTATTAGTAGTACTGTTATTTGTTCTGCAATAAGTATTCTATTTATGCTTCCTGTTTTGTTAGGAATGATATCAACCTGTTACTCCTTTACTCAAAAGACGGGTAAGAAGTACCAAGTTCCACACTATATCCCTTCTTTCAAAGCAAGGGAGGACACAGTAACAGTAATGCAAGTGTACAGGGTGCCTCATTACAATAAGAATATTTTTGGGTGTTTTTTTCTCAAAAGACTTCAGTAATTTCACTTCCTAGTACATGAGTCTTAGTATAGTCTTTTCTACTACAGTAGACTTTACTCAAAACAAACAAACAAACAAACAAAAAAAAAACAAAACACCAAAAACCCAAAACACACCACATTCTCTTGTTTCCGGAGAGTAAAACTTTTGCACAATCTGCCATATGCTTCCAGTCACTGAATATCTATCTAAGGAAATATAAATCCTGTGAAATGTCCAGTACCCCATAAATTTACCTCCCTGTCCTAAACATCACACAGCATCTTCAAAGAGGTCAAGATGCAGAGAGCTTTGAAAGGTACATACAATTTTTACAATTCTCATTACCCTGACAGTATCAAGAAACAGTTTGGGAAAATCTGCAATTGCTTAAAGAAATATCAAATATTTTGTCTCGTGAGATGAGATTGTTTAGGGCTAAGCACGGAAAGACATAAAACAATACACTGAAGGAACCTTATCAAGCACAGAGTAAATTCACTGGATGAAATAAAGTTTGAGTTTGGCCAGTTCTGTATCACCTACAAATTACTGAAAAAAACAAAGCCTATGCAACTGCCAGAAGCACATTTGCATTTTATGTACATTACTTAACTGTAATTGTGAGAAGACACAAAAATTGGAACTATTCGTCTCCTGTAACTACTTCAGGAGCAGACAATAACAGAAACAAGGTGAGTAAAAAATGCACCAATGTCAAACAAATGGCAGAGAAAGATCTCCTATCCTCATAACAGGAATTATTTGTAAAAGTAGAATGGAGGAAAGAGACTTCACATCAGTAACAGATTTGTCATGTTGGTAATTTTAGCCTGAAAACAGAATAGTTACTTGGTATTTTAGCCAGTAACTGCTAATTCTTCATTAACAATCCTCAATTTCTGCCTATTCATACATGCAGGAGTCTATGTGTTCACACACATTCAGCCACACATAATTGCAAAATATTTGGCTGTCAGTTTAATTTTTGACTGCAGCTGATATTTCAGAATACAGATTCTTATATACCTTCATGAACTTCACCAGATCAGGTCTGTCTGCTTTATTCACAAGTAATTTTAGTGGCTATCCAGTAAAAAAAAAATCCATTACTAGTCAAAAACCAAAAAACAACAGGCAACCAGGAGTGGATGACAACAAATAGTTGTGCTAAGTGACAGACACATCTTGAGGAGTAGGTTGTCTCAGTGTCTCTCACTTTTGTTACTCAACCAGCCCTATTCCTCCTGGCTACACAGTGCCAGCTGTCAGCCTTCGTCAGCTTGAGTGGCAAACAACTTACTGTGTAATTAATGGAAGCTGCCTGTTTAATTGCAGTGAAGATCCTATTTGAAATACTTGCAAGGAATACTGAGAGCCAAGTTCCGGGAGGATTTCTTGTTAGGTGCACTGATTTGATGACATAATCATGCTACATCCAGGGAACAAAGGTCCTAAGTGACAGCAGCCAGTTCCCTGAACAAGGTGTGATCAAGTGAGACAACACTCTGCTAGGTGTTAGGTTACCTTACACACACACACACTTCAATCCCCTTTCTTTCAAAGCAGAGTAGGAGGCTCAGGCTTGCAGATAGCACAAATCCATGTAGTGACACTGATTTTAATTGACTGATTATCTAGCCTGAATTTCTATGAAAGACCATTGTTTCCAAAGCACTACTAACAGAATATTTTCTCCTGTTGGCAAAGTATTTTTCTTGAGGACTTCAGAAATACAACAAAGGATATTCTGGCAGGCTCTGATATGATTTCATAATTGAGAAATATGTAAAGTATGAAAAGAAGATTTGAATTAGCAGTTGAAATGTAAGACTTGCAGGTATTTTATCTCTTGAGTAAAATAAAATTGTATTAGAAATCTGTATTCTGGCAACCATTCCTCTCCTGGAGTGCCTGCTTAAGGGAGCAGATAAATCCATGCCAGCAGGTTATGTCTGGTGTGAACCAGACTAGTTTAGCTGTTGTTCTATATTCTGCAATTCCTTTAAGTCTTTCAGGTTTCATACAGAAAGCTGACATAACCAGCAATGCACATGGGTTGAAGGCTTTCAAGGACAGAAGCAACATCAAGCAGTACCATACAGCTTGGCACTTCACTGGACTCCTCTTAGGGACCTAAGGTCAGAAAAAAATGTCACCGTTCTTCTGGTTGTAGGGTTGTGCAACATGGCAGTGCTAATGTTGGTGAAGACAGAGAATGACCACCACATCCATGTACAGAAGTAAAACAAGATGAGGGAATAGCCAGGGTTTGCTCATGCTCATTTCAGTCAGATGCTAGAACTCAGTAGTAGGAGAATGGGATGAAATTGTAGACTTTAAGGCAGCAAAAACGCCATTACTAGAAACTATTGTGACTTGTATAAAAGGGCTTTTTGAGGAAGTAATGAAATAGAAGAACAGGCAGAGGCTCAGTTATTCCTTTATATGCTACTGTTAAATTTCTCACTCCATCACTAAAGCATTTATCACATCTAAGATATCACAAGAAAGAAGGGATATCCAGTTAGATGAAGTAATGACATTTAAGAGTAGACAAACTCTCCACCCACATTACTTTGTTATTTTACACCACCATTATATCAGCTTTTTTCTTTCCCCTCAACCCACTTCAAACTTGTCATTTAAAAGTGGGCAAATCTTACAGAATCCAAAGATTTCTCATGTCCTGTTAAGTTGCTCATTTGCATAGCATACTGTTTCAAACAGGACTTATGTAAAACACATGCTTTAACTACCTGCCTTGTTTCTAACTTTGTAAGCCTGGGTTGATGAAGGTTTTTCTGTGTTAATGTTTTCCAAATCTTATTGCTTTGTGTGTGCAGAACAGTAGGCATTAATCACTACAGTTCAGTTAGTTCCACAGACAGACCCCCAGCTGTCCCAGTGCTGGGGCATGTGACTGCTTTTTCACATCAGCCATAACTGCCTCCTGCAGAACAGCACAAGAGCTGAGATGGGACTGGAGTCACCCCCATTCTCCTCACATTCAAAGCAAACAAGATGAAAATAAGGCAGCACAATATGGACACACACACACAAGTCTGAAAGGCACAGAAGTGGGTAAGAAATAGAGCTTGTTCTCCACACACCAAGGGGGCTGCTCTCACTCTGTATTTATATTTCTTATTTAAACAATTCTAATTTAAACCATGCCTTTCTATCTTCAATCCAGGAAGCAGAGGGTAAAGCTCTCCCCCCAGCCATTCCCATCCCTTCCTTGTATGCTAGGATGATGTTGATGTTAAACATGCTTCCATTGCACTGTACAAGCAGCTCTCTGAACTGTATCAGCATTCTGCATGCATTTTAAACTTAGGAAAAAGAAAAATAAGTTAATTTAAAATGTGCTGCAGTTTGTGCCAGTGTCATTAATGCTGCCTTGAAAGATTTTCCACTCTTGATACACTTAAGTATTTACACAGTTTACCCTTCAAGGTCTTTATGATTTACCTATAAGCCTTAAGATTTTCATTACTCAAAGCTTTCCTTTACAAATGCAGGGAATCCAAACTTTCCCAGTTGTTTTGTTTCTGCAACAGATTTGAAAACCAAGGAACATGGGAATAAAGTTAAGATTAGTTTACCATCTTCTGCAGAGGCACAGAACCAGGTAAGCAATGCTTAATTAAAAATTAATTTTGCCTTAAAATTTGCAATCCTTTTCCACTTAGCAAGTGAAAAACTGCAGTTTCCTTGCCAACGTTACAGTGGTTTCCAACCAAGCACCGATGCAAGGTTTATTCCAAAACCTGCAGTACATTATTAGAAACCTTTCTGAAAACTGATAAACAGCAGTTCAAACATATGATCCACATTGCAGAAAGTAAGTAGTGAAAGATAAAGAACCAAGCTCCTCCAGAACAGGAGTCATCAGCCAGAGGACTGCCCAGGGAACTGAGGAAGTGGAAGCTACCTCAAAAACAGCTTCAGGTTTTCCTAGCAGTTGTTAAACCACCAGGCACTGAACTGTTAGCAAGCGATCATTAAAGTTCTGTCAACCTTCTTCTTCCTACTTTCTCCACTCACAGGAACCAAGTAAACACTCTAGTGGTTCTTGCTTTTTTTGATTTCCTATTCTTTTTAAAAGAAACACACCAAGAAACTAACCACGACAGCAATAGCATAATGACATTCACAATATGGTACTAAAAATTCAGTATAGGACTGAGGTCTAAGTTTTTGTTCATAATAAACTGCCAGTAAACTATGAATGAGCCTACAGTTTGGTTTCCTAGATCTTACAATATATATTTTAATATTTCTCCAAGCCATATTAGAAAAACATGAAAATATTAGAATATTAAAAAATTATAAAAATTGCAATACAGAACATTTCCTAATGAGTCTCAAAACTGAAAAAATTTATAACCTATTTATTGGAAAATTTGGAATTCCAAAGTAGACTAATACTTATCATCAGCATTTATAGTCTTCTACTAAGCAACAGGAACTGATTCACTACTAGAACTGCAAAATCACAATTATTTTAACAATTACAAAATAGTTATGGAATGTAAGTATATAAGCAAACTTTGCTCATTTAGAAAATGGAGATCAACAGAGAAAGATGAATGGTGGGTTCACTTCTGCTTCTCATTAGAGTCTTTTTTGAGACAATATCCAGTAGATATGGGTCTCCAGGGAGCACAACAAGTCCGGGATTTTTCAGATGAAAGTTTTTTCCATAAAAATTGGATTGCCTGAAGGCACATATGAACCAGTTTAGATGAGACGACCACTTCTGTCTCAAAGAAAGAAAGGGGGAGAAAAAGCCCATTTTCTCTTACCTCAAAATAAGTAAAAATCAGAGCACTGAACTGGAACACCTCACCCAACTTAGCCCCAAAAAACTGTCCTAGAAGCTGAACTGCTTAGCAAACTTAATCACTGGGGACACACACACACAAAACAAACAAGAGCAGAGGAGGAAGTAAGAAAGATACAAAAATGAAAACATCATTGTGTTCACTTCAGGTGTGAAAAATTAAGTCTACAGTCCATTCAATCAATCTACCATCAGTCCTGTAAAGTTCAAGTGTGTACACTGCTAGCTCAGGTCTCTTACCTTTCATTAAAAAGTTGAGTATTTCCTCAGTATATAACAGTAACAATAGTCTTAAAAATCCTCAACAGACAGAAGCACCTAAACGCCCACTTTTACACAACCAGTGATACAAATACCCAGTGTGAAGTCAGCTATAGTACTGATAGCATAAACAGTGAGTGATACAATTCATGTTAGAGTGACAATTTGGCTACAGGCTTTAAGGTTCATTTTGTGCAAGACAAACCCCACTGCTGCTGCAGAATTTGCTTTGTAAGAAGTTATGAAGGAAGGGATTGAGGCAGGTAAGTATCTGCTGCTCAGAGCAGCCACACACATACCCCCAGCACAGTTTGCCCTGATGAATCCATGGTCTTTGTTAGGCAAACCCCCAATTTCCAGGTGCCTCTTTGCTTTTCTCTCACTAAATGGAGAAGACCAACACAGAGATGCTTTAAAACACTGAAGTTTTGATTTCATTCTTCCTACCTTAACTCAATCAAACTGTGGCCCCCTCTGCATGGGTGCAAACAGAGGCCAACATAAGCAGTGAGGTGAGATGCTCTAAATTTAAATAGCTTCAGGTGAAGTCTTGCCATCATCCTATTTCCTTTACTAGCCTAATTAGAGTATAGAAATCAGTTTGGAAAGTGCATTTTTAATAAACAGATGTTGAGCTGCATTACATTCCTCTTGAAAATGCTTCAGATGTACGATTTCACTTTACAGATCTGTGAGAGAAGGAGAGATATGCTTTGTCTTTGGAATGGTGTTAGGTAAAACTTCTTTCTTCTCTAGATTAGCACAAACAAGAAGATTAAAAGCATTTCCAAAATGAACCAGGATGTATACAAAGCTGTCATTTCTATAGCCAGCACCACATTAAACCTCACCCAGTGAAATAATTAGCCTGGGGTTTGTGTGTATATGTAGTGATGGTTCTGGGGTTTTTTAAAGCACTTTGATATGGATCAGCTTATTTGAAAGCAAACAGAAGATGTCCATGATGTTAGAGTAGCCTCTTTGAATCACACCAAACAAAGAGCTAGATGTTAAGCAACCTGCAATTGTTAAAGAGATTTCAAGGTCTGTGAAAAGACAGAGTGACCGATGATGATTCACAATTAATTGCAACTTGGTGACAAATACACATGACATGCCCTAAGCATAGTGCTAATGCCAGAGTGGACCTTTTTCCTTTTTTGTAGCCTAGAAAAAAGACTTGCTGTGTACACACGTTCCAAAACCTTCAGAACTTCCAGGTTGAGGAGTTTTTAATTGGACTAATAAACTATTTTGTATAACTTTTCTTCTGACAGCTCAACCAACCAGAAGACTAAAGCACTGTAAGTTCCCTTTATTAGAGTGCTTGTTGACATTAAGTAAATTTGACAAAATCCACAAACAACCAAAATCACTACATGGGAGAAATCTGTGCACAAAGAAGCTTTAGCTGAAGACCAAAGCAGCTCACATTACTTATTAAACTACCAATGTTAAAATCCTTATGATATGTCAGCACAGTGGTACATTGTACATATTCACTTGCAAGAACTTCCATCAAGCTGCATTTCTCCAACATTGGAACAGTACTTTGGTGCTGTTACCACCTTGTTAAAGGATGTATTGATTAGGTGAAGCATTTCAAGATACAGAGTCTTAAATTTTAAGATGTTTGGTTTTATTCAGACTGAAGTCTGAAGTTGGGAGTTGAAATGCACATACTGTGTGGTTACTTTTTTTAATAGGAAGAGTTAGAAAATAGAGATTATTTGGTGTGGGAACCATTAGACTGATTTGAAAAGAATGCTTAGATGTGTTCCATGTCAGAGTTTCTCCTCCATTTACCTCAAGAGTGGATGCATACAATATATTCAACATTTATATCCAGAGTATGAAGGAGGATGCGGTAACATTCACTTAAATGGGGGTCATAATTTCACCTTTGATCATTAAGCATTTTTTCAATTATGAAAAAACAAAACATCTTTTTCTACCCTCCTTTTGCTATCTTAACTCTGAAAGGATATAATTCATTAGTATTTCCACACTAGGTAAAATTCTTGTCAAACACTGAAAGAAGCAATAAAATTACTCTTTGTAAAATGTCCTTTTCACATGCTTTAAATTGTTTTGGCATTTACAAGCATATAATAGTTCTTCATTATCTATTGTACAATAGGAGGAAGGTACCGAGATGATAATTTTGATAAAAATGAACCAGGTTAAACTGAAAATGAGCACTTTGAAAGAGAAGCTTGGTTTTGCAGTGCTAAGGGTAAAGCAGATGCCCAAATAGCAGAACTCAAGGAAGCCTTTGATCTCACCATCTTTCATGAATAATTGACAGTTCTAATTTGGACCTGTGGACGACAGAAAGGCAGCTGAGGAATTCTTTGAGATGCCTATGTACAGAGAAGCAACATATGCTTGACACAAGCTAAAAGAAAAACACGAAGCCTGAAGAACCAGCATTGCTGAGTACAACTGGTACAGAGAACAGCAGCCATTGGTGAGAGGCTGGCCCATGCAGACCTCACCCTCCTTTCATCAGGCTTTGGGTTTCCATTTCACCCACACTAGGCAAAGGTAACACCAATATCAGGCTAAGAAACACCCAGAAGTGGAGGAACAGTGAGAGGTTCCTTGTCAGAAGGCAGAGACCGAACACAGCAAGGGGACAGCAGACAGCCACACCCAGGGTAAAACCAGCCAAAAACCTTAACATTAAAGAGTAAGGAGAAAAGAGGGAGAAAGTTTAATCTAACTTACCTCATTTTGTGACTCGAAGCATTTTTCCAAAGCAGCAGTTCTGCTTTGCTTCACTCTTGCCCCCGACACCAGGAGCAGCGACAGCCCCGCGCAGCGGCCACAAGATGGCGCCTGAGGAGGCCTTTGCCCCTTCCCCCCTCAGCAAAACACTGAGAGCGCAGCAGCTGGAGAGGCCGCCAGGCCGTGACCTGACAGGAAAGAGGCTGTAGGGGCAGCGGTGTGGGAGGAAAAGTTTTAAACAACTGAGATACTGACAGAATAATGCCTTCTCGTTCTCTGCCAAGAATGAACTTTAAAAAAAATAATTAGGTGGTACTGATATCGGTCATTTGAGGCAGGAGTTCAGAGCTCAGCTGAAACAACACGAGCACTTTGAACTGGTGGTGAAAAGGGCTAAAACTTACATGCTTTTGAATAAATAGTACTTTAAGCAAACTGGGGGAGGGAGTGAAAAAACCATTTATGTCAAGGCAAGTTAACACTGACTGAGCTCCAGACTGAGCGCTGACACAACTTCCCCACAGGGACACAGCAAAGATGGCACCGACTGCACAGCAGCGTGGGGAGGGCCCGCTCACTGCTCTCCTCCATTTTTGGTGTAGGTTTTTTTGGTCTCAGAATCTTTATTGCAAAAGTTATTCCTCTTATGATTAATTTCTGTCAATCTCCACTATTGATCTGTACTGCTTTTTGAATTCTCAGGTAATATTATTCAGGTAGTATTACTATAGGTAGTAAAAAAAATAAAGTCAGAGTTCTCACCTCCAGATAAATATGGTCAAAAACCCCTGAGAAACAAAAAGGAGCCTGATCCTGCAATTGCTTGCAAAGGAATATGGACTGTAGACAGGTATTAAACTGTTCAGTGTAAGCTCAGTTCCCAACCCTCATCAGACCAGATTCACCTTCAACTAATTCTGCCCAGGCTCACGTTAGGGGAAGTTATTTAAAGGCAGAGCAGAATTTTTTTTCTTCGTATGGTATTTTGCATCTGTAGACAAAGCTGAGCAACAGGAAAGGCAAAGAGGAAGCACCCATTTGTCTTTCCTTGCAATTTAAGGAAGAGTTACAAAAAGCTCAAGCAAGTATGATCATGAAAAGTTACATTTGGCAAAAAAAAAAAGATTCAAAATTAGAAGTCGAAAGCAGGACAGTAAAAAATATTTTAAAGCTAAACAAAGAGAAAAATATGCATTAAAAATGTCAGAGTCTGTAACAGTTGTCTTGCTTGCCCATA
This sequence comes from Florisuga fusca, assembly GCA_038090715.1. Classification (NCBI taxonomy): domain Eukaryota; kingdom Metazoa; phylum Chordata; class Aves; order Apodiformes; family Trochilidae; genus Florisuga; species Florisuga fusca. Next base: position 7,902,296 of record JAAWXA010000013.1, read on the forward strand.
GTGCTAGAACAGACACAGCAGAATGACACCGAATGTCACGGTGTTCCTGGCTCAAGTTACTGTCCACTGATGTGACACCAGCTCAGGTGGCATTCTGAAGTGCTGTAAGTATATTCATGACACTCATCCTCAGGAAAGTCAAGTCTTGGGATATACACAATAGCAGGACTTGTTCTAGTTCCACAGCAGTTTTAAACTGCTAAATCTACCACATATATAGTAAATCTCCAAGACAGATGGCCATACATCCCTAATAAAACACTGCCAACGTAAATACTGTAAAAAGGATAAATAGCATTTTAATTACATCATTGGCAAGCACATTTGGTTTTCCTTGTCTTCATTTTGCTTTTCCCCAAAGTCCCAGGATCTTAAGTCTACAGCATGCACAGTAGACAAGTGTTGGCTCTCACTTTCCCATGCCTTTCCTCATCACTTTTCTGTTTAAAAAACCCAAACCAACCAAACAAAAAACTGCCAACAAAGCACACCATTGTTTGTTTGAGCATCTGTAGAAGGCATAAAAATGCTACAGAAAAATATATTACTTAGTATCTGTGACTGGCTTGAAGCCATTTACTATGAAATAATTTTAAGATACGTAACATTTTTATACACATCTCTTGTAGGAAGCTTCCTTTATTTCTACTGATGCTTTAAAAAGTTGCTTTTTGCTGTAGTAGTGGAAAGGGTGATTTTTCTGCATTTAAACTGTATTCTAACCCAATTGCAGCTAAAATATAAGATACAAGACACCTTACAAATACATCATTAAGCAGCTTGTTCACGTATAGTGAATGAATTCCTTCATATTTTTCATACACCATTATGTTTTACCTTCAAGTGATAACATATAGAAGTGAATATTGGTTTAGTTATGGTTGCTGTGAAAAAATAAGTAATGTTGGAGTTTCTACAACTTTGAGTGACAATCTCCATTCACTTCATTAAACCTAAAGAGAACTGTTTCCAGGCCAAGGCACAGCTGTAAGGTTTTAATTCACAAAGGATGCAAACAGATATCTAAGATGACCCTCAAGCTTCCTAATTTTCCCTCTGCACCCTCCAGCAGGCATGACCTGGCCACATGGTGAAAGCACCGAAAAACACCACAACACACAAAACACCAACAAAAAAATCCAACTACAAACAAACAAACAAACAAAAAAACCAAAACAAAAACACAATGCCCCACACAAACGTGGTTGCTGGGCCCAAAAGATCAGTTATCTAGACAACCAGGGAATTCAAAATAACAAATTCACTTAGTCTACAGATAGATTTCCTTCGTTGCTATATAAGAATGTGAGCAACGAGGCTCAGAAAATTAATTTGCAGCACTCAAAGCTCAAAGTAGAAAAATACATACGTAACCATAGAATTGTGCTCTCTGCTTTTATGAGAAAGTGAAGAAAATAAGGGGTGGATAACAGTACAAGTAACAGGGAGAGGGTGTTTTCTTAGGGGATTGTTCTATTTCAGACTGGAAGTCATTAAAACGTTACAAATAAAGCAAAGAACTGTAGATAGTACCAATAGCATTCACTTTGCTTTGGTACTTTTGTGTCTAAGTGCAGCTACTGAATACCTCATGGTGCCTTTTAACATCAAGTCTAAGCTCTGTTTCTGTAGCCTACAGAATAGCTTCAAAGACAAAGAGCACTGAAAACATTAAAATTTACTCAAACTTCAAAGCCATCTGATTTGTTGGTAAATTGTTTGGTCAATGATTGATTTGATGCATTTTGCTGTAAAGTGTGCAAGCATGGAAGACATTAAACCATAATTACTAAAATTAGGTTTAAAAAAACCCAACCAACAACCTAGAATACACTGTTAACAGATTAAAGGGTAAAAAAACTACGATTTCTCTGTTGTGAAAAGGAGCACTAAGATCGAAGCAAGCAGAAAAAGTGAAACAGTGTGAAAAATAGTCTCAGAGAGGCAATTTACTTTTCATTGCTGTAATGATAGCAAATTCTCTTTCAGCTGCATTAAATATATAAGGTTGTTAGTGTTAGTCATAAAGAGTGAAGCAGTGACATTACTATTTATTAATGTTCATGTTCTTGATAGGTTTCAAGCTCTGGAAGTGATTATTAGGCTTCTTCACAGAGGATGGTAGAAAACTACTGAAAAGTTCATCCCAGAAATACTTTCTGGCCAAAAAGTGCACTTCCGCCCCCCCCCAAGCAGAAGCAAGCAGTGAAACTTTTATCTGCCATTTTAAGTAGTAAAATGTCTCCCAGCAGAGCAACACTTTCATCATCCTGTACTCACATCCTTAATGAACACACAGTCAATACTGCCACAGTTCTCTGGTGCACACCTTTATGGTTTGTTAGATCTGGTAGCTATTAGTAGCCTTGTCCTCTAGCTATATTTCTCTCTGATCTCCCAAGTTAAGCAGGTGTAGGGTGGGTGCAAGTTTTAAAGAAAGTGTTCCTAATTGCCTTCGGTTGCTTCTGGGCTTGGCCTTACTGATTCAGACTCTTCAGTAGAAGATAAACTTATTATTTCACCTCGGTTTAACAATGATGCAAGATACATCAAGGAAAGGTAAAAAGAGTACATTGTAAAGGAAAGAGAGACACCTAACAAAGAAAGCCTTCAATCTTACCTTAAAGTAAATTAGATGAGGTCAGCTTTATACTCTGGCTCTCCCACTGGGAGAGAATTGTTTCCTGATTTTTCTAGATGTAAAACTAAAATCTCTCATCTTCTTTGTACACTTACTTTGCCTTAGGAAAGATAACCTACGCTAGTCATCTTAATATTAAAGAAAAAGTTATGGGCAGGTTTTTTTAAGGAGTAAGGACTGCAAGCTAATAGCAAAGCACTGAAATACAAAGAATATTGCAGTGTTGAAGACATTCTTAATATTGAAGACATCCTTTAAATAAGGACACCCTAAATCTCAACAAGATGATACTGCAGCACTTCTACCAAATATCCATAATCCTAAATCCTGAACAGAGAATGGATCCCATACAAAAAAACAGTACACAAAAAACCCCAAAACACACATAACCAAAAACTTACTAGGACTAAAAATCAGTAGGATTAAGTGTAATTGTACCTATTTCATATAAACCTTCAGAACTTTAGCTATAACTAGTCTATAGTAAAATAGCAACTATTGCTTTATAGCACAGATTTGACCATAAATAATTGCCTTTTTCTTACACAAGAAGATTATACTTTCAGCATCAATTCCTCTGTCACAAACTCACCCAGTTCAGGAGCCCTTCTCTGCTGTAATCCTTCCCAGTGTTCCTTCTCTTTTACCTTCCTCCCTCAGCAAGTCCTACGAAGGATTGGGCACTTCCAATGGGCCCACCTGCTCAAATACAGTTTGGTATAGACAGAGAAGGGGAAGGATACTAGAACACAGCCTGAATTTCCACTCACCATAACCATCACTCCTGTAAAGGAAAGTTCCTTCTCTTCATGACTCCAGTGGTCTGTTAAACACCTTTCTTTTAATCTAAATATATATCATACTACATAAATATATATATAGGTATCAGCTGCAAGTGTTTAGCCTTACATGTATGCCAAACCAAAAAAGCTCCCCTTCTTTCACCTTCTCCATTAAAACCATTCACATTATTCCACACCAGCATTGTCCATCTTATTTGAAAGAAAAAACCTGACACCTAAATTGCATTTCTTTCCATTTTGCCCTGCTATGCCTTGCTATCAGAATTCATAAAACCAGTAAAAACTAGACAAGAACTCAATTTAAAAAAAAAAAACAACCTGCTGACAGAAACAGTCACTTCTTACGTAAGATGTGTTTTAGAAAGTGATTGAGCTATAAGCCATCTTCTCACATGTTAAATGGACATCCTAAGTCTAATCACTTAGAATTAAATCAGTCCATTGGGAAGAAAGTATTTTTGGTAACTACCATCACAGATACAATCAATTCAATTGTTCAGTTTCTGTAAGAAGTTGCAGAGATGCCACAGACAGAGATGAGTCAGAACACAAGAATTAAACAATGCATGTGTACAATAAGTTAATTTCAAGAAGCAGTCAGGAGAGCAAAAGAGTGTGCAACACTTGAGTGCTGGAATTAACCAAGGAAAAGGTAAGGAGATGGCTGAGTCAGTGTAATACTGAAAAGTGATGAGATTCTCAAAGGTATATAAGCCTAGAGAATAAGAAGTTGAGAAAGAGTGCTGAGAGTGCAGTTAAGCCAATTTGATCAGAACTTGGACTTCTAAGATGCAGCATGACAGATGAAGGGGAATATCCAAAATCCAGACAGACAAGGAGCATCTTCAACTAATGTTTCCTCCTTTCAGTTCTCTAAAGGAAAACAATCACTCCATCAAAACAAGATGCTGGCCACATTAAGGTTTATGACTAGGTTTCTAAAAATCAAAATCTTTCTAGCACAACCTCCTCCATCTTTTTTTCTGAAACTGCAAATTTATCTTTAAAGAAAGGTGTATTTCCAAATTTGCTTTAAGAAAAGCACAGCCACTGTTAGTCACCTCTCCTTGGAGAAATACACAGATTGAGTCTTTATCCTCCTTATAAGTCTGCACCAGGAAGACTCCCTACATCCATAATCTTCTAAATCAATCACAATACATGCTGCATAATTTTATGCTTTCCTAGTAACCACCTCACTTCCTCTTGCCAGATCCAGCTCTGATGGCTGAGGGCAGACCTAGAAAGTATTTTTTGTGCACAGAGCTTAGACTGTCCAGTGATGCTATCACCTTTTAGGCACAGCTCATGCTTCACAAAAAAGGTAAGAAAATAATCATTAGCTTGAGATCTGCAAGTTCACTACTACATTGCCAACAGTGTAAGAAGGCAAGGTGTTAGAATTATATTATTTATTTAAAAATTCCTGTCTGATGTTTATTAAAATAAAAAATTATTGTACATTAATTCCCAAGTTAGCTATTGCTAGTAGTATTAAAATACACAAAAAAATTACACAAAGAAAAATGAATCATTTTTATTAATGGGTTTAGGCTTCATATTCTTAAGAAAAGCTTGTATCAAGTGTTTGATTATGCCCCATTTCCTTCTTATTCATTGCTTGTATTCCAAATAAGTAGCTGGGGGTTTTTTGCTTCAGCATCTCAAAAGCAATTAAACAGTAGGTTTTCATAAGATGTTAGTACTGTTTCCAGTTTCTCACAGCCAAGATCATAACCCAGTTATCTGTAGTCATCACTCACTACTGAAGCCAACTTGGCAGTTCTTCAGGATTTCTATTTAAAAGGACTCTAAAGTAAATGAAATAGGATGCTGGGGGAAAAAAAACCCAAAACACACTGCAATTTTAAAAGAGATAAAACCAACTTATTTACTCTTCACTGTTGAAGTGCAGCTGTAACTTTATCTTAGCAGCAGTTAAAGTTGTCTTATTGTCAGAGAATTGGAGAAAGAGGTAAACTTTTGTTACTCCTTATATTATACAAATCTGAAATATACTGAGCCTCCTGAAAGACCAAAACAGGAACTACTTTGCAGGAGGAGGAATTGAAAGAAGGAAGAACACCTGTCTGCTTCTCAAGAAGTTATTTCTGCAAGGGTATTCAAGTTTTCAAAGTCTTTCAGCTTTGATTTATTGAGGGAGGTGTAATTTGCCTTTATTATGGCAATTGCTTTTAATCCTGGGAATAAACAAAAGGTGACTATCATGTTAACAAGACCTGCCTGATGAATCAGGGCAAGCATTTGTCATCCAGATTTATTCCATAGCAATTGCCAGGACTCTAGTTGGAGCTAAAACTAATGCCTGACTTTGGGGCACTGTTTTAGCGTCAGCACTGCTTGACCAAGAAGAGAAAGAGTTTTGCTTAACTGCTTGCTGTAACGTACTCCAATTCCACTTGTGCACAATATCATGACATTGGAAAAGCACCTAACTCATGAAAGTGCATAATTTGTATGTTTGTTGTGTAAGAACATGCTCCCTTTTCTTTCCTCTTTGGACTCTGTGCTGTTATACCTGCGTTACCCCAGTAGCAGCAGACAGAAATTTAAGCCCTTTCAGCAGATGCTTTTCTTTTCCTTAACACATTATGAATCATGTTGTATGGTGCAGCAGTGGGATCTCCATCACACAACGATTTTAATTTTCCTTTAAGGACTTAAAACTGACCTCCATAGGTAGACATTTCAGCTCCAGTACATGCAGTTAGGTGGGCTGGGTTTCTCACCAAGAAATCACTGGTGCATCTCAAGAATCAGCTCCCAATGCCACCCCAAAACAATGCCTGGCCTGCAGAGCCACAGGCACACATGACAGACAAGATCACCTGTTTCTGCAGATTTATTTTTAAAATGAAAACATGAATACCATTTACATACAGCATGCCAGATACTATAAGAGGAAGCAGGGGAATAACTTTTCTCCATGCATCCACGGGGGTATTTAACACACATAGAGATGTGGCACATAAGAACATAGGTTAATGGTAGAATTAGTGGTGCCTATAGTTTGTCTTGATCATTTGAAAGGTCTTTTCCAACTTAGATACCTACACAATTTACTAATTAGCCAGGGAAAGGTGTCTGACAGACTTCTGGAGCTGCCCCATGTGCAGCAGGGAGTTGGCCTGGTACAACACAGCATTGTGTTGCCCATGTTACTGTAGCACCACTTGCATTTTACTACACATCTCAAGTTGAGGTTGAATACACAGGCAATCAGTGCAACAGTGAAGAGAGGCAAGCCCAGAGAAAAAAAATCTAATACAAATCACACAGTGAATTTAGTCTGTAGTTCAGAATAAGGTAAACTACTCTGAATTGAATTTACAATTGCTGCATTGTACATTAAGTAGCATCACAATGCTACTTGATAGTTACATAGATCAATTCAAAGCACATGGACATATAATGAACCCTTCCATGTATCCACGAATAAGCCTATTTTTCCTAAAAATATCTACAAACCCCTTCACTAGCCTTGCAAAAGGACTGCAGGGCGGAGGGAGCAAAGGCATCTTGGTGGAAGATGCCCATCAAGTCATTAGCAACACTAAGGTTACACTAATTAACATTTTTGCTCATACACTCTAGTGTCAGTGAACTTATTTGGATCCTATTTTTAATTTGCCAACTCCTTATTCACTGCTCAAAACTGCAGATAGAATGCAAACCCACCGCCAAACACAAAAAAATGCCCCATTAAAACCCAAACAAACAAACCAGAAAAACCCCACACCACCAAAACAACTAAAAGCCTGAATACACAGGGCTGTATGCCTCACAGATAGCAGTCTTAAGGTTTCAACAACTGTATATCTAAGCATCTGAGCACAAGTAGTTAAAAAAAACCCAAAAAACAACAACAAAACCACACACCACACAATCTTATAGAAGAGCAAAACCCCTGAGCCAACTCCTCACAAAATCCCTCGCCAGCACTCAGTCTCCACATAAACCATGGCTGCCAGAATAACTCGAGCCCTGCAGAGTTTGCATCCTGATGAAAGCATTCTTTATACAAGTTTTGTTTTTAGAAAGATGTTCCAGCTGTTATTCCACAAGAAAGGTTAAAGAAGGTAAGGGAAATCCTATGGATTAGAATTGAAGCAGTTCGAATTGAAACAGTTGTTTTTGATTGCAAAAAAAAAAGCAACTGAAATTGCCTTGAAAAGCATTAGGGAGTTTTAACACCAAAGGCTACCACTTCCATTTACATCTTGGTTGTTTACTTCAAGGGCCGATGGCCACAGTCACCATTTAATGGGGATGTAACTGAAGTGCAAGAAATCTTACAAGGAAATCCTTAAGTACACTGATCAGCTTTACTTAAAAAATAGTAGGAACAATAATGAGGAAAGCACAAGAGTAAAGAAGTGAACTCTATAGGTGCAGCTGAAGTACCCTAGGCTCATGTCTCCTTATTTCATAGATGTCTTGAGGAGGTTTCTCTGTGGTAAGGGAAGAGGATTTTGCTGTAGCAGCAACCTTGCAGGGTTTGAGAGTTCACCAAAAAGCTTATTTTCTACTGTTGCTGGCAGTTCAAGTTAAAATTAAGCTACCCACTTGAGCATTCTCACTCAAAAATCATCTCTGTACTGAATAAGCTCATATGACCTGAATATGTTGCATCTGCCAGTAGGCAGTAAGTGCTAAAAGGCAACAGACTGGAATTACTGAAGGAACTGCAGAAAACAGTTAAGTGAGACAGTATCTTGAATGACATGAGACAAGTCTAACATGCAAGACATGCAGGAAGTACCTATCAACAAAGAACAGAAAAACATGAAAATTAATGTTATGTCCATTTATATTCAAGATACAGCCCTTAGGACTACCTTGGAACCTCTTGGAAAAAAAACTTCTTTTCCCTTCCCCTCTCAAGAAAAATGCATAACTTTCCTCACTGAAATTCATAGATCAAGATGAAATTGCAATGTTGCTTTTTATGATTGGGACATTTTTATCAAGCAAGGTAAAGGCTTCTTTAACATATATATCTATATATACACACACACACATCATATATATACATTTATGTATTATAAATGATTTCTTCACCATTTTCGGACGACAGTTTTTGCTTTCTAACTCCTCACCAGTTTAAAGACACTCTTCTTTCAGAGTGTCATCTTGCCAAAAACAACCCATTAGTGCAAAGTGGAAGACTCAATACTCAGGAGAAGCTAAAAGCTCATCTTCCCACAGTTTCTAAAAGCTTTGAAGTTGAGGCTAAAATTGAGAGTCCTGGTGCTACAGGAGCTGACTATCTAAGCTGTCTTTTTTTAATTATTATTTCCTGTTTACCCAAGACTGAATTTGAGCTTGAAACCAAAGTACCAGGAGTGGGCCAGGAGTCTTGCTCCTCTACCACAACCAGCTCAGAGTTGCTACTTGCCTGTCTCTCATGCAATTGTGAGACTCATTTTGGAAGAAAGCCCAGAGCTTGTTGTTGGCTTTATGCTCACCTGGGTATTCATGCAATACCCATTAGAGGACCATTTGCTCTCAACAAGGAAGACTGAAATATGTTCAGCTTGAGGGAGATTCAGGCCTTTAACAGAAATGGGACCCCAGGGAAGGAAGGCAAAAAAAGGGTATTGCTCCCAAAGGGCTCAAAACAGCAGCTCCTGCAGGCTGGTACTTGCTACCCAAAGGGGAGATAGGGAAGAAATTCTTCCATTATGCACAAAACCAAAACTTACTGAAGAAGAGCAGAGCTGCTCACTGAAGGTCTGCAGCTTATTAGCTAAAATTTGTCAAAGACCCTGTCTTATATCCATCTGTCCTACTAGGAATTGCTATCTATTCAGTATTATAGCAATTTTAAAAACTCAGCAGGACCCAAAAAAAAAACATTAAAGCACATCCCTCCAGAACGAGAATGTTAACAATACAACTATCATTGGAAATAAATAGCATATTGCATCACTTGGCATGTAAACAGAAGTTTGGGTAGTATGTTTCATCACAATAATAATTAGTGGGATAGATTACAGAATACCTTGGAAATATTTAAATGTTATAGACAAAAATGCTTTCAAGGAGAACAACAAAGTAGCAAAAAAGTAAAACATATCTTATCTGCAGAGTTGGGTGGGCAAGCTGCCTCCCTCTGTGTGTTTGTTGGGTTTTTTAAGGTGGTTTTATTAAAAACAGGTACTTTGTAATTCAACAGTAGGCTGGGATGTAGCCAGAGAAAGATAAGGAAGGATAGAGAGGGGGAAAAAAATTAAAGGATATGTAGGGAAAATTAATCCCAAGTTCCTGAGAAAAACAAAGTAGCTGGGGAACTAGAGGCAAGATAACAATTTGGCACAAGCATGGAAAAGGCTGATAGATGCTCAGGGAAGGAGCTCTTCTTCATCAGTCCAGGTAATCAGCAGAGAGCACAAACCACAGAGTCAGCACCCAGGGCTGACAAGCCAGGTGAGGGAACCACCCCAGCTATACAAATGCTCATCCATTATTTGATCTCTGCTTACAGAAGGTGACAAGGAGGAGCTCACTATTTAGAAAGCATTTCCTTGCTTAGTTTAGCAATATGTAAAAGCACCAATGAAGGAACTGCTGTCTGAATAGGACAGCTGGGGGCTTTTCTGTGGGAGAAGTAGGGTCACTTTTTCTAAGCCAGCAGCTTTCCCCTACAAGTGGCTTCGTTGCCAGGAATTGCCAGCATTGCCATTGCTGGACCATGACAGTTTGGAGTGCAGATTAAAAGTATTTCTCTTTTGAGAGAGGGGGAGATAAGGGAAGAATAATTCACCAAAAGATGTACTGTTTAACTTGGGAGAGCAGGAGGGAGAACGCATAAGTCACCCAAAACTAACACCTGATTTAAACCCAAGTCAAAATAAAACCATAGTTTTCCACAAAGATTCTTATTTTCTGAGATGCTTGAGAAACAGATGAAGTCTTACAGGCCCTTTCTGAATTGGATTTTGGTCTAGAGGTGGTTCAGCAGCAATCATTTCTCCTCTCACCCCTTTTCTCTTCATTTTCATTGTTAACAGATACCCATTTAATTCTGACTCCTTCCAAATCACTGGAGGACCTTTTAGGTCACTTATGGGATACAAGGTATCATCCTATGCTTATGTCTTTGACCTAAAAGCAGCACAACTTCAGGCTCTAGAAGAATTATGTATTTAGCCTCATTTTCATTAGTAGCATAATCTCCTTTGCTGTTTCTTACTCAAGCAATATTAGTCCACCTTCACCAGCACCATAGTGGCACAGACTGCAAACAGAATCATGTTTTGGAAAAATAAAATATAAAAAAATAATGTGGAAAGCATGCAGACTGTCATATGGACATAGGCCTCCCTTTCTTATGGAGGTCCATATATAAATACAGCTTTTTCAGGCACTTGTGACAGGTGCTCAAGGCAAGAAAAACTACCCAACCTCCTTGCAGGGAAAACGATCCTGTTCTGTCTCATGAATATAAATCACAATAAAAAAAGATAGTTTTGCATGTTCACAGGAGCATATCTATTTTTGAGAAGGTGTTATATGTTAGCTTTACTAAAAACACACAAGTCTGCCTCAGATGGCAAAGATGAATACAAACACAGAAATGGATCTGGAGTTTATAAAAAGACACTCTTAAAGGACACATCTTTTACCCCAGCACATTTATCTCTGCATTGCAACAGAAACCTCCCATGATCCCAGAGGTGATTTGCTTTGTGCCTTCACACCCTCTGTCCAACAGACATCAAGACTGAAGACCAAAGTGTCTGGAACACCCTCACAAGAAGCAGGAGCAGCACAGCTGACACAAGACTTGAAGGAAGGACTGTGAAGCACATGGGCATCACCTCAGGAGCACACCAGCTGCATGCCTGCTATTACTTCACAGACAATTCAAGTACCTTGGACAGGCAAGTTCCCTGAAGAAAAGTGGGTAAGGTACCACCCATAGCTCTGGCAACAGACTAACATCATCAGCCTTTCGAGCTGTGTGTTACGGTTTCATAGAGCCAGAAATACATTTCAGCTCCACATAAAGATTCATGTCAGAATTTATTTTTAGACAGATACAGAAAGCCATTACTACTACTGACACCTAAATGAAAGAGTAGAAGTAACCCATACTGTCTGGCGTACCACTAAGATCCATTATGTTCAGAGAAGTTGTAATTTCAGTTGAAGCAATATCCAGGAATTTCTCTTTCCATTTCTGAGTAGTTACTGACCAGATGTTTTTAGTCCCAGGCTCATTTTTTTTATTTCTGACTAGGGGGTGTGTTTGTTTTTTCTGTTGTTGTTGTTGGGTTTTTTCAGTGTGTGGGTTTTTTTCTTCCCCCCACAGTGAGAATATTAACTTAGAGACATTTTTCACGTTTACTTTCAGTGAAATGTATTTTACTAAAAATGCACAACTGTCCTTCTAGGGTTTCCTAGGCTTACTGGATTTAGCCTGAAGTGACAAGAGCTCAAAACAACACATCTACTGCTTTCTCTGGGGAATGAGATGATCCTACAGAAAATGGATTTTAAAAACACAAGCAGATTTTGCTTCTGTATTTCTGTAATTGAAGCTTGCTTGTATCCATGACGTTCATTCTTTATCGCCCTCTCTCAAAGCTTGAGCCAAGACTAATGCCTGAAAAGAATGACTTGTAAGAGAAAAACTATGCTGCCTTTCAGAAATCTGATGTTTACTTCCAATTTTGAAATCTCAACCCTTAATGAGTGATAATTAGAGTTAGAGAAGGCACAAGGAGAATTTTTGATGCAAGATCAGAGGCAACTCAAACTCAAGGACACTTGATAAGTCAGAATTTACCTAATAAATGAGCTGCATTTTTGATGTATTTTGATGAAATATATTGCTTTAGCTTGGACTTTCATGACAGTTGAAAGCAAAGTTATCTGTATCACAGAAACATTTAAAATTAAATTGGTTTGAAAAACATCTATGTACGGCATTAAATCGTAAATCATTCTAAAGTTTCTCAAGAACAAAAGGTCATATGCATAGCTTATGTAAATTAGTGTTGCCTTTTTGATGTTAATGGAGTTGTACTAGTTTCGAGTGAGGATTTGGTCTGTAGTGACCTAAACTTCACATTTAAAAACTCTTTCTTGTAAGATGTGCCTTTCTCTAATCCCGATCTGTCACATATATTTAATGGGGAAACCACAGACATCAAAATAAGAGCAAAGAAAGCAGAACTGAGTCAAACACAAGTCCAAAAAGAAAACTTTAAACCTGTCTCTGCATCCTCCCTCATTTGCTCTTTATTTTCACAATTTTTAGCATACTTCTTCACATAGGAATGCAAGACAACTGTCAACTTTACACTGTTTCTCCATCACATTTTACAGGACTTAACTTTTTTTTGTGTGGTTTTGCTTTATTTTTAAAGAAAGCTACACCTGCAGACCAGTCACATTCTGAGTCATGCTAAAGCTGTCTGCAACCTTGACATTAGATACTTCTTATTGGATATAAAGTGTCACAGACAAGCAGGCCACTTGCTTTAGAAGAATTTCTATGGTTGAGAGTTGCTGAACGAGGGCAGCTGTAGACAGGTTACAAACTGTTTAATACCTGATCTAGTAGAGGTCATGTTAATTGGAGGATGAAGTTCAAAGATTCTGCATATGTAGAAGTATATATGTACACACACAGTTTCACCTAGCACACTTAAACAGAATTTCATATTTAATTAATTGTAGAAAGCATCCAAGCATCTCATCAGTAGAAAAATTCCAGTGGTATTGTCACAAAAACTTTCAAATGATGAGCTGAAGACTCAATTTTAGTCACTAAATTGTAGGAAATGGAGCCAAAGGAAATAGAAGACCGTAAGAGGGAATAATAGTAACCTATCAGTAATTTCTGTGTTTTCTTAAAGATTATGGACAAATTCATTTAATGATCTTTTAAAACTGTGGTTTGCTATGTATTGAAGAAAAAACATACTTCCCCAAGGCCCAGCTCATACACTATATTACTTCTAGTATAAGGGACAAAGTTCTTCCAAACAGGATGAGAGTCTCACTTTTTTTTAGGCTCAGCAGACCCACAGACTTGACATCCTGGTAGGCAGAATGAAAGAGAGGAAGAGTCAGGAGGAAAAAGCAAACAGCAAGTGGTTTGCATAAACAGATTTAAGCTAAAGTGTGCTGCCCAAACCTGAATGTACTGTGTTCTGTGGGGCTTGCCAGAATGAACAGACAAGAAGGATTGCTCAAGAGATGGATGGCATCCTGTTCAGTGCTTCCAGGTGGAGGCATTTTAAGAGATTTATCAAGATGACTCTTAAGCTCAGTCTGTGGCCCACTGTTCCTTCCTGCACACCTCCTACCTCAGTAGTTACTCAAACTTGTGTTTGAGCAGTAGAAACTCATCTGGAACTACCTTAGACTGAAATTGTTGTCAATTCACACAATATTCCTTTTAAAATACTTCTGCACTTCAGCTATGTCTGCCTGCAACTGCCCTTCTTCCTACAATAGTAGCATCCAGTAATTTAATTAGCTTAGCAATTGTTCTATTCTACAAGTTATTAGTGAAAAATATTAAACAGAAACAAACGTAGGAAGGACCCATGAAAACCACAACCTCTGCATCATTGAATCAACAGAAAAATACTCTCAGACTATGCTTCTACTAATTACTCTTAAACTCACCTAGACATAGTTTCCCTGATTTGTTTATACGAGTATCACAGAGGTACTCTAAACTTTACAGTTTCTCTTCACTGTGCAGGGTTCATTACCCAAGCATAGAAACAAATTAGATTGATTTGGCATAATTTGATCTCAGCAACTCCACATTACCTCCTTAGTGCTTGGATTATTCTAATATTTCTTCAGAAAATGAAGGTGACTTGACTGCAACTCTGAGACCTCTGCTCAAACACAGAGAGTACTCATTTTATGGAAAAAACAGAAATCACAAAAGCATGAAGAACTCTTCACTTCTTGTCCTTTTATTACACTTGGGAGATTTTTTTTCTTGGTAGCTGAACATGGTGTGGTTGGATCATCACCACAGAAGGATGCTCATTGTATATTACAAACAACCTCACCCCCTTACACTTCCCTACTGTTGCAGGACTGTCGATCCAGCCCTACAATGACTCTTTAGCAATCCTAAAAGTTGCCCAACTCACAACCCCACAGGACTGCCACACAGCTGGCTCAACATTGTTCATCATCAAGACTATAACAGCACTGCAAACGACATTTTGTACTGCTCAAAAAAGTCATTATTTCCTCTCTCAAAGCAAAGAGCACTGCTACTCCCTTAATGCAAAAATACTGGGGCTAAAAACGCCCCCAGCATCATGGTATTTCTTTAAGGTACAATGCACTGGATGTTAAATGTCAGACTTCAGTATGAAAACTCATTACACAATCTGGTATCTATCAGTGTGTGTGTCCCCCTTCCACCAAGTCCCAAATCATATGGATGAGTACATTCATACTCAAACTTTATCAACTGTTTTAAAATACTTTCAATTTAGTGAGCCATACACTTGTGCTTCACAAACAACATTCCAGCTAACACAGAGCACTGCCTGCCATACCCTCTCTAAAATTTTACAAAAATACAGCTTTAAGATATTTAAAATTACAAACTGGCTCCAAGTGAATAATTTGAGGCAAAGGGTAAATTAAAGTTTGACTAGCAGAAATAGGCTAAAAAGGGGAGGAGGGAAGAGAAGAAACAAGCATTTTATTTTCTTCATGCCTGGATAAGCAATTTGGCCATGAAACTGAAGTCATCCATCATCCATATTACCATCACCACCAGTGCTCAGGGCAGCTGTTCTTCAGGTCATTCTTTTGAAAATCTCTTAAAAAAGAGGCAGTTTGGCTGAAGAAGTGACCCAAATAATTTTGATGCTAACAAGTGCTTTGTGTCTGGATGATGTCAGGACTGTAGGACTCCAATCTTTTCCTCCCCACTAGCCCCAGTTTCAGTGCTGGGAGGAGCAGACTGGGCAGTGTACTTGAAAATCCACTTAGCACAATTTTGAGGAATGCCACTGATAATACAAAGCCATATTCTGTTCTGAAAGCCAAACAGTTCTAAACCTTTCTGGCTGTTCACACACAAGTGATAGAGCATCTCTGTGTATCAAAAGCTATTGTTATCACCTGTGAATGTAAGAACCTTTAACAACTTCAGAGACGGGGGCTTTGAGACTACTAAGCAGCTTGTGAATTTAGAGACAAGTAAAGGTCAGAAATTTATTATTGCAAGCAGGAAATCTATTTAAAATAATTTTCAATTATTAAATATAAGGTATCTCTACATACAGAACTATTGACAGTTTCCTCTGTGAAGGGAAAGAAACCCCAATCACTGCGTTCTCAGAGACTCACTGCTACTCAGTTCAGTCTTGAATTTTTTCACATGCTACAAACCAAAGGTTTACATAAGGAATTTAAAAAGACTGAGCAAATGATGAATTTATATGACTGTGTTTATTAAATAGAGACAAATGAGCCCTTACTGTTCAGGAAATTCATCAATCTCCTTTGCAGATGTTTTAGGCACACAGACAGCTAAAATTCACGTTATCTAATTCAAGGAAGAAGAAGAAGAAAAAAAAAAGCACCGTTTCTTTCTTCACTTGTTTTGTACCTCCCAGCTAAAAACTAAATATATTCACTTTTTTCATTATGTTCTTTGAAGATTAAAGACATGTCTGACTTTGTACTGGATCTGCCTGGACAGCTGACAGCCCATTAAACTAAAGTA
The DNA here is from genome assembly GCA_038090715.1 of Florisuga fusca. NCBI lineage: Eukaryota > Metazoa > Chordata > Aves > Apodiformes > Trochilidae > Florisuga > Florisuga fusca. The sequence goes on from JAAWXA010000013.1 coordinate 7,918,491, forward strand.
GTACAAGCTATACATTTTAAGGTCCTGATTTCCAAGGCACACCAAAATGACTTATTATATACATTGAAGAGTGCTCCTGAGAAATTTGAAAATCATACATTCAAATTTCTTCCAGAAACAGATGAGCTTCTCCTTTTGTAGCAAACTGGTTAAGAGGCAATTAAAATATCTTTGTGGCCAGGAACCTTACAGAAACAGCAAAAGATTAGTCTATCATTAGCACTATTAATGTAAAAAATAATATCAAAAGCTTTCAGCTATTATGCTCCCTTCTTCCAAGAACACTCAGAACCATATCCCTAGCATAAGCTCTATGCTAGAGATGAGCTTTTTTCCATTTTTAACTGATAACAAATAAAAACATGAACTTGTTGCACACTGCAGCCTGCCTTTCCCTCCTACCACTGTAGCCACTCTGCAGGAAGAAATAAAAGTATTGTACTGTTCTTTAACAGACATCCTAAAGTTTGCTTAGTCATGATGCTCTCTTCCTATGATCTTCCTGTAGCAATACCTACAAACCAGTGAGCTCTACACCCTTGGATTCATTTGCAGAGTGCCTGATTTTTTTCTTCTCCCCCCCCTCCTCCCCAGTTGTAGTCAATAACCAATAGAAACAACACAAAAATACATTTCTGAACCACATCATCAGCTAAGAGAACATACAGCAACAATTGTCTGGTCTTCTCTCCCTGCTGCAAACCATCCCAGTTATCTCCTCCCTTCTGTAATGGTCAAGGACACAGCTGAGTCAAGTTCCCCAGCAAATATCCTCAGTCATTACTCCAGATCATTCCCAGCTGGACTCCACTCTTGGCTGCAGCTCAGCTCCCTGTTTCCCTTAGCTTTGCAGGGAAAGCACAGGATCACATTCACACCTCCATGATTATCCTTGTCAACAGGATCAGAGATTGTCAGGCTGACAATACACAGTTCTCCTACACAAAGGGAGCAGGAGGGAAAATAAATGGAGCATCAAGCTCCCCATTTGCTTTACCTGTTCTCAAGCAGATAACTAAACAACCCATAAACATTTTTTTTGGCACTAAAACACCTCCCTTGAAAGTGTCACAAACTGTTTCCTTTTTGAGTGCACTGAGAAAGTCTAAAGAGCAGATTTACACTGATAAAGCTACTCAAATGTGTTGTGCCAGCTTCTGAGATTCCCCAGTAAGGTGGTGCCTTCTGTGAGCTCTTATTCCACTCCTAAACAGGACTGAGGAGGAGTAAGAACAATTTTCAGTTTACACAACAGCATCTGGAAATCAGGCTGTGGAATACTGAACATAAGACACAATATAGTCCCCAGGTATACTCTTCCAAACTGTAATTGTTATTCTCCTTTAGCACAGGTACATTACAAGACTTTCTGGCTAGAACACTGAGCAGATGCTGGCTAAGATCTGAAATACAATGAAATTCAGTTTTATATTCATTTATAGCAGTTCAGTTCTTTGTGAAAACTTACCTTAAGTTAGTTTTAGTCAGAAAAACAAAAGCTATTATTTAATTTCTGAAACAGTACTGTCTAATCCACGTATTTTTGTGGAAGATTAATATATATATATCTGGCTAGACTACATAGAAAACATTCACTGAAACTTTATAGCATCTTTACAGATAAGTAATATTCCTCAGGATTTAGGAGGAGTATATTCCAAACTTTGCTAAAACCTAATTCCAGGCTACATCCTCCTTCATGCTCACATTAAGATGTCTAGAATCTGAAATTCTTCAAAATGAACATATTAATTACAAAAAGTTCCTAGACATTAATCAAGCTTCCATATTATCTGCTGTTCTATTTGGTGCTGCTAAGCCCCCCCAATATCTAGTTTCATATTGTGGAGGGATGAAAGTACATCACTCAGCACGTGCTTACATTTGGAGTATAAATTTGCAACATCATGTAAGTATTTTACAAAGAAAAAAAAACACCAAACACCTGATACACATACACTTTCAGGGATACAAAAAGCCCCCCAAACAATCCAAAAACTGGTAACAGGAACCAAAATAAGTAATATCAAGCCATTATCAACTACAAATCCCATATTTTTACTCCTTCCTCATTTACCTGGTTTTCAGTAATCAAGTATAAACTATACCTTAGTCAGAGCAGCACATCAGGTACTTACAAAGTTTTATTATTTTTCTGCAGCTTCCTTGAAGACCTTCCCCAAAGCTTCATTATTTGAGCCCAGCCAACTCTCTCTTAAAACACAGTCTGCTTTCTTTTTCTCTACACATCAAACTAAACATTTGGCAACATTTAAACAGATTTTCAAAGCAGCTCATCTAAAGCATCCCATCTAATGCATTTCAGTAATCATTGCACTGCATCACCTCAGCTCCCTCTGCAAGTGCCCACAGCAATCATTTCACTCTGTGAAAATACTGAATAGCATCAGGTCAGGAAAAGGCCACCACTAAAATATACTGAAAATACCTACAGTCACAGGAGAACAGTTCCTCATTGTGACTTCTTATACCAGAAGTCATATTTGATCAAACTCATTGAGCTTCTACAGCAAGCCCCACCTCAGCTACACTAAAAACCTCCTCATCTACCCTTAGAAGCCACAAAGCATCTTGCATAATGATGTATTATTTGAAAACTACATTAATACATCCATCTGCCCAACTTACCTGAAGTCCTCTGTTCAGTCACATCCCCACAACTAACTCCCAACACTGCTCTCCTATCAATGCCCTGGCAGAAAAAAAACCCCTCCCAAACTGCCAGGTGTTCTTTATCATCAATCTGTGAACCACTACCAAAAATCCTCATCCCAGACAGTCAGGTGTAGGTGAGTAAAAATCTAAATTGCAGGTGAAAGTGGTTTATGGTAATTAAACTGACCATGCATAGGACTGCTGGGCTTGGTTTTTACCTGATAAAACATTCTTATGCATTCAAATACATATACTTCCCCCCACATTCATTACACATTCTTACAGGTGACAATACATGATTTATTTTCAGTCCCAACTTTTTGTCCAGGGTTGAATTCAGCTCTTTACAAGTAACACTTTTATGAAACTTAATTCACTAGGTAATGGTTGTAGTTTGAATAAATGTAAGTGTAGGTTCATATGTGATAAAAGGATAGGAAAATTTTAATCAAATAAGCACTGCTCACATTCATCATAAATATTTTGGTTTCCATAAAACTATCATGGGAAAAGATTTATTTCTTATTCCACCTCTGGTTTACTTGTTGGAAGAGTTAACAGAGTGAATAAAAGGAAACAAACATGCTAAAACTAACATTTTGCTAGAAAGGCATTGTTTCCATGTTATATCACTTACCTTGAAGAAGTTGGGAAGGAGACAAGGAATGCAGTGAGAGCTCTTCAGTGGCTCTGGTTTCTTTCTACACAAATGTTAGGGTCTTCCACTTGGAGTGGAACTGTCACCTTCTGCTTAGCTCTATCAAGAGAAAGAAAACTATTATGAAACTGGAATTATTTGAAACAGCAGTTTTAAAAGGCAGCTGTATGATGTGCTTGCTAAACAGTACCTGATTGCACTGCTGTTCTTTTACAGGTAAATACAGAGAGTAACCAAACAAGTGAGCAAATGGACATCAGAAAATAAAACCAGGAGTAAAACATGTCTTTTCATGTAACGTAACTTGAATTCTGACTCTCCACTCATCTTTAGAAGGGACCTTCATCAGCATTAGAAAATTCAAGGCATCTAGGCTGTTGATAAAGGAACAAAATAAGCATAGTTTCTTAGATATTTTAATGCAATTACACAGGTTATGCCACAAAACACGGGTAGTCTGTTTCATTTTAAAAAAGACCTTTTTATAGTTTATTTGAATATTTTATAGCTATTAGTGGACCATATGCTTTTCAAATATTAAGTTCCTTTTCACTGCCATCTTTAAACACCTTATATAAATAGGCCCAGTGATAAGCAGGAGGACAATGACAAATTCATATCAATCTGGGAAGTAAGCTGAGAAGAAAAGTTTGGCTGGGAAATTCATGGGTCCCATCTACTGCTCTTCTACTCTGACACTAAACTGGAGTCATGCAATTCTCTAGTCACCTAATGTCCAGTTCTGTACTTGAAATATGTCACTTCTTATCAGACTGAGCCCTCATGCTCAAAATGTACTCTGAAGAAGGTGGAATTGCATTAGAAAACAGGATTTCCTTTTCCTTATTTCTGATCTTGGCACCTGCTATCTTTGTTCAATGTGTAACATCATTTCAACACAATGCAGTAGGCTATCCTGTAAAATCGAATGCAATAAAAACAACCCAGCATGCACATATAGCAGGAAAAAGTCTATCATTACAGAAACAGTGTTCAGTTTTCATCGGCCGCTGTTCAATTTCTATTTGCCCAATTTTAGGAATCTTTCTCAGACCCCAGACTTCTCAGCATCATGCAAGCACATAATTTTCTTGCTTACCACGTTGAAGCAATATTTTAATATCAAATCTACTACTTTGGCTGAAGAAGAAGGGGTTTATTTTACCAGTAAGAATCTCTGCTTCAAAGTAGTATACTAGGAAGGCTTTCATGGACAAAATGATGCACTGGAGTATGGAAAGTCTTCTGACACAGCCAGACTGCTTTGAAATGTACATGAGGCACCCACAAAACACTCTTTGGAGTAACAGTTTGATTTTTTAAAAAAGCATACAATCTATCAGAAAAACAGACAGAAAAGTGTAGGATACTTGCCTGTGCCTCAGTCTGTCAGAGCCTTTGGGACTGTTTTCTTTTGGACTACAACAAATAGATGGTATCTGGATAATTTTTCGGTTTTGTTTTAAAGTATCTGGAGAGATTATTTATAGTGCTGCTTTTGCATTGTCCCTAGGTTTAATCATAGAATTGCTCAGGTTGGAAAAGACCTTCAAGATCGAGTCCAACCTCATCCTAACCCTATTACCCTATTTCTGATGACCCACCACTAAACCATGTCCACAAGCACATAATCTCCAAGAAGTTAACAGTCACTGTGCTACTAAAATTACTTCAGAAAACAGCTATGGTAACATGCAAAAAACCCTTCCCTGTGGTAATGTCCATTTATTTATGACACTAGGGACACTGTCTAAATGTATAAAAAAACAGTCTCGATCACTAAAAAATACAGTGGGGTTTTTTTACTTTTTTTGAATGGATAGATTTACAAAGCTTGACCAGAAATACTATCAGCTGGCTATAAATTCCATTCTTCAATGTGTAATTCAGCTGAAGAGATGTTTTTCTAGGGCAAGTAAGAGGAACAGAAAAGGACAGCAGAGCTGAAATTAAAGCATAGTTCCAGGGACAAGCAATTAGGAGGTGACAATTTGCAAAGAAAGAGAATCACAGCTTTGTGTGTTGGGAAACACTGTAATTAAATCAAATAATGTCTCTGATGCTTTTTTTGTACCACAGAAAGAAGTTTCCAGCAACCAGCACAGGAGAGTGGTAACAAATTCATCACTTAATGAATTTTGCTATGTGGTGAGGAACAGAGGAAAAGGAGCAGTGATTGAGCACCAACCTAATGCAGTGTATTTGTCACTCTGCATGAATTAAAAAGCTTGAGGGACACTGTATAGTTTTTGCTGTCTGTGTTTTGATTCATTGTGTTGTTGGCTGTCTTAGAACTATTAATGGTAATGTCTGGTGAATTTCTGAATTTGGAAAATCTCATTGAGATACATTCAACTGGGAGCATCTTTAAAGTAAATTTTTTGGAAGGTTCAGCACATTCAGCATAACCTTGGAGCGCTGAGACTGAACACTTCGATCAGCATCACGTAACAGCAACAATCTTTACATTATGGATGTGTACAGCTAGATCTTTATTTTTATAGCTAAAGTCAGTGCCTGCAATGTCACTGGTGATAATGTATTACCATTTTTTTATCTATGGAAATGAGAGGAAAATCACATCGGCTTAATAGGAAATATTATGGTAATCCCCATATATCAGTTAAGATAACTATTTCAGCAGGGCATAAATCGCCAGGGGCTGCTTCTGTATTCAGACAACTCAGAGACTTGGAAGCAAATGCAGATTTGTGTTTCCATTTTCTTGGAGTTCATCAATACCACAGAACTGTTGATTCAACCAGTGGAGGGGAAGGAAACAGATGTGCCGTAAGGGACTGAAAGACACAGCCACAAAGTACCATAAATAATACTGCTCAAATTGTGCCATAATCTGGCTGCTATGGAGTACTTCATTGTTCATGCAGAAAAATCAAAGGGCAAAGAGCTAATTGAGGATTATAATCTTATATGGACAAAGATCTGGTGGGGGTGGTTGTCTTTTCTATTCATTTCATTCAAATAAAAAGTGAAATATGCATCTACACCCTGATATTGTTGCATATCAATAATAAAATGTCAGCTTCTTATATTATCTCCAGCCCTGACTCTGGGTTAAGGTCACGTTTTATGCACTGTGCAAATTCCTGAAGAAAAAAAAATGCCTGCTGCCTAAAATATTTATCCACTCAATATTAAGTCAAAGTAAACCACATCAGCCTGGAAAGAAATGGCAAAAGCCTAAGGAAGCAATGGATGATGCACAGCCCAAAATGCCCAGAAGGTCCTTTGGAGCCAGTGTAGAGGAAGAGGGGGATGGGATAACAACTGTGGCTGGAGGGTCCTAGCACCAGGACCTGAGATCTGAGAGGACTGCTGGGTGTGAGCATTATCAGGCTGCCACAGTTTTTTTCCTTGTAATTTTATGTCTCTTAGATGTTTTCTCCATCTTCATTACAAACCCTCTTATTCTGTCCACACCTGTCTGAAGGGAGGAGCTGACCATATCTGTGCTCCTCAGCTGAGTAAAGCAGATGTAGGATGGGGCAGGAGGTGGGGGTTGCCACAGGAACTCAGTGCTCTGCATCTACTCTCTATGCTTTGATCCCAGATTGAAGGAACCTGGTCTGCTTTTGTCAGCTGGCAATGACCATGAGTATTCACCACGGTATTCTCATGCTTTGCCCTTCTGAATATTTGATTTGCTTTTCTAGAAACTGTAGAAACTTTCATAAAGAAAAAAAAAAAAGATAAAATTCAATTTTAAGTCTAAAGCTTTGTAAGCCCTGAACCTGTTATGAAAGCAAATTGTAGGATTTTTTTGTGTCATTTTTGGTTTGGATTTTTTTGCTAAATAGCAAGCTGATATGCCAGAGAGTTAAGAATACTTCAGGGTATTTTATTTACCACCAATTTTTTGCTTCATTTAATAATACTGCCTAACCAGTGTAACATACAAAGAAAGTCAGAGGTCTTGGAGTGGTTCCACACTAATCTCCCCTTTGTTAATGTTTCACTATTGGCTTTAAGTCATATGAAGCCCCTGTTGATAAGTCAGCTTATATTGCTCACAGAAGAAAAAAATTACAGGAGAGAAGAAGACTCAAAGCTTATTTTGAAAGCCACCACAAAATATGCAAATTTCTTTTTCTAAATATTGTGTAACATTGACATAAGGAATATATCTTTTAAGTAAGAATGACTTTTAAAATTGTACATATGAACGTAAGTAACCACATTACACTACATATGACCTGTAGTATAAACTAATAAAACACACAAATAGTATAATTATTAAAAAGACAAAATATTTCAATTACCTGTTTGAATTTAATTTACAATCAACTCCATCGAAGTGCAGGAGTTTTTGCATTTCTTTCTGTGAGTTCACTTCTGAGTATCTTTTCCTTTCTTCTCACTGCTTGGCACTTGTTCTTTCACCTTGTCTTTTTGATGGGCTTGAAAAGAGCCACTTGTTTAGTGTGGTTCATATTTCAAGTACTGTCAAGCATGAGTGAATAATACTTGTCTGTTTTCACAGGTTTCAGCTTTATAGATGTAATGTTTAAGTCATTTGTTGACTCCCTGTGTTTATGCCCAAACAGCAATCTGAGATGTTCTATACACAGCACACAAGTTTGTTGGACTGCACAGAAAAGAGGTAACAACAGTAGTAGCACACTGAATTACATACCAGAGAGGAAGTAATAATTTACTCTAAAATTTTTGCCTTACAAATTAAGTCAGATGTCACCAACAAATTATATGTGGTGCTGAATCACCCTGTTTCTTCATCCAGGCAATCACTGTAATATGTACTGGCTTCTTCACAAAACCAACTCAACAGAGCTGATTTGCAGGCCCCTCTTTATTCTGGAGTTGGTGCATCACCTAAGAGGTAAAACAGGTGAGAACATACAATCCATTTTAACATCATTCAAAAAATTAGAGAAGAAACATATTATGTTATATACTAACCTTAATGTGGAGAGACTGTGTGAAGTAACTGATAACCAATGTTTAAGAGAGCTCTCTGTATGTTTTTATGAGACTTCTACAATATCCACTCTCTTAACACAGCACGATAACACTTTCTTTTCTAGAAATGCCACTAAGTTAAAAAGTCACCTCTCCAGTTCAGACTGTTACAGATACAGCACGGACTGACTGTCCTGGCCAGATAACTGTATTTCAGAGTATTCTGCAAAGGCTGCAGTGACTGTCCACACACAGAAAATGCTGCCACCACGGATGCTTTGCTGCTGGCAGTCCCCACACCCTATTCTGTGAGCAACTGGTAGCTGGCAAAGCACTTGCAGCTGGTAGAAGGAGAACTGGTGGCACAAGTGGCACCCTCTCATTGCCTGATTTCCAGCAGAGAGAAGCAGAACAGATGGCTGGGAAGGGAGGCAGAATGAAGAGCAAACATCCACAGAACAACGAGCAATCTCCTTGGACTAAATGTGCAAGACTATCCAGCAGATCAGGATTCCAGCTTCATAATGGTCTTCTAGAGAAAACTGCAATATTAAACAGAATTTAAAGATAAGTGAAACAACATTCAAAACGAATCAGAAAAATATATTCAACTATTCCTGTTTATTTCCATAGAACCGATGGTTTTAATTACAAGAGGATTATTCCATGACTAAAACTAGATGGCAGAATGCTAGAGACAATGATTCACATGAGTATGAACAGGAAGAGAGTGCTGCCTCCTTCTGTGTTTACCATCTCATGCCTTCTTCTGTGCAAGGAATGCACAAGGATGACTAGAGTACCACTCCATAGGTTTTCCTTTCTCAGGAATATTGCCCTGTGTGAGTTGACCCTCAGCTAAAGCAGATTAACTCAGTTCCAGCTAGCACATCTGCGTATCATACTTCTCTGAGCTTTAAGCTGGAGTGTGTGATTTTTAACATTTTACAGGGCCCACAAAATATTCAGTCTCTGTCCTTTTTGTCTTGATAAGCTTGGGGTTTCTATGACAAACAGAAGCTGTGCTCACCTGCATGAGTAGATGGTGGCAGTTTTTCTATCCACCCGCAGAGCTGCGCAGGTCTCGCACCGTTGTCCTTTTGGCTCTGTGGGAGCTGTAGAGCATCAGTGTTACAGTGCTACTGTACAGATGCTACTTGGGCTTGGAAAGAGGTACAGCTGCATTTAGACAGTACCACTACTGCACCAATGCTAAGGTTTTTTTCACAAAGCAGAAGCACAGTATTCTTGCGGGAACTTCTATCCACCATATGCTGTCAGGTTTCAAGTGTATTTGCTGTACCCACCATCACTGTTACTACAGACTCTTCCTGGAGTCACCTAGATGTACAGCATCCTAATTACTCTGTATGGAGTAAGGAGGGTGTCAGTGAGTCTGTGTAACTGTGCTCTCAGGGTCCTTTGACTATTTATTGTTAGCAGGTCAAAAGGGAGAATCAATATATGGAAGGTGGAGAAAATAATGCCTTAGTCTCACATTCTGAACTGGAAGAGTAACCCCTACAATACTCAGTGTCCCTTCCTAGAGAATTTTGTAAAATGTAGCTCTGTTCTGTGGAGACACATCTGAAACAATCTGGCCTTCTTTGTGGGAAACACCACCCCAGCAATGGTTGCAGCTGGTGACAGATCACCCTTGGAGTGGGCACTGGGGCCACTCTGGGGTCTGTACCACCATTCCTCCTGAGCACACTCTCCCCTCTTCTATCATCCCCACGTATTGGATGGGAGGGGAAGATGGAAAAGGGTAAAGACAAAACACAGATGTGACCTGGCATTCTTGTTTCTGGAGAAATTTCTCTTTGTATAAAGAATCTGCAGCAGCAATGCATTTCTCACCAGGCTGCAACAGAGGTGCAGGAGTGTAAGCAGCACCAGTGCATTCTACGTGATGTTACACAGTTCCGTAACATGTCCAGACTCATGTTAAGACACAGATGACTTTTCAAGCTTATTAGATAAAACATCAAACTGCATGGGGAGTTAAAAAGTTTCCTTTCTTCTTATTTTTTCATCCTTCCTTAGGGAAAAAAAAAAAAAAAAAAAAAAAAAAAAAAAAAAAAATAATAAATCTAACCTTTCCAAGCAGACATATGAAGTTAAGGGGACTAATTGATCATGTTGGCACAAAGGTGCTGTTCATTCTGCAAAGGCCAAGTTAATCCACATTGATGTGATTCAAATTAACCTTAATCAGCTACTAGGCTGACTGTGATTTCATTACTGGATATGCTACAATTAGACATCTCCTGTCTTAAATGCCCCTCAGCTTTATTGCAGTGATTTTTAATTTTTTTTTAATAATAAACACCCATTTACACATCAGATGCTATTAGAGTAATTGGCTTTAAGATTGACTTTTTTTGTGTAGTCACTTTTTGGTTCTGTTTATTCTGAAAAGGTCAAGTAATACAGATTGATGTGATCTAAATTAACCTCAAACAGTTACTTCTCTGCTCAGAATGATGCCTTGTCATGGTGGGGAAGGATCAGACAGCTGTCTTCTCTTTCATTTTTTTTTTCCTCCCCTCCAGATGCATAAATCATATGTACTTCATTCCTGGAGGCAGGTGCAAAACAGTTACAGCCCTATAAATTATCTTCATAATGGCATGCAAAACCAGCTGACTGCTCATCAGAAAACTTTATTTTTCCCTACTGAAGCAATGTGGGTATGCCATGTGCTGTAAAGAAGATAGCATTTTCCAAAAACAAGTTTTACTTTGCATCTAAAGCCTGATGTGAAATCAACTTTTGCAAAGTTTTCTTCCCTTGGATTTTATATCTTAAGTAGACAGCATGAACGCAAGTTTCATCTGCAAACTGATGGGCAGCGTGCTTGATAGTGGCACTGAAGAAGTGAAGCAGGTTCCTTCATTTTATTTGGTTTCTTGAGGAAAACAAGTGTAATTTCCTTATCTCTCTTCTCCTTCAATTATCCCAAGCTAAGAGTAATGCCTCTTAATGCTGCCCTAATGAAATGGAATGGTATGATGAGTGCAAAACTCAAGGAGGGCCATAAGAAACAGAAGACAAAAATGAGAACTTTTCTTCTGAGGTGGGGAATTAGATGGGGAAGGTGAGGTCAGTAGTAACAATCTAACACCAGCACTTTCTCCTGTCTGACAGGTATGCTTTTGAAAGGTTACCTTCCCCAAAGGCAGCAGGCACTGGGGAGACACCTGGAAACCCCCTGTCCAAACCATGGGAAGGATGCTCTCCCCTTACAGAGGTATAACTCTGGGCAGCCCAACCTTGCCTGCTCCCCTGGGCTTCCTCCAAGCCCAGCGGTGGGAACTGCCCCAGAAAGGGCTCAGGATAAACCAGTGGTGAAGGCAAGGAGGGACAAAAAGCCAGGCCAGTTGTCCTTCTGACCTAGGTACCAGCATGTCTCCTCACAGCTCTGCCCTCAGGAAACCTGACCTGGACGCAGAGACACAGAAACACAACTTGACGTCAGGAACAGCCACGACTGTCACATCATTTATTGAGCAGAATAAATGTTTAATTTTGCGTTTAGCTGAAGGCTGTGCTGCAGTCAATAATTCATTTGCTGGCTGTGGTTATTTTACATGTCCAGTCACCTTTCAACATGCAAAAGAACCAGAACAAGCATATTATTTATTGATTCAACCCTGAACCTGAAGAACGGAGCACAGCGTGCTAACTTTGGCAGCATTTATATGACTTAGGAGCAACTTTTCCCTCTGACAACTTCTCTTCATCTGTAAAACCTCCCCCTTGTTTTATTCTGCTCTGTGGAAATCCTCGAATCTGAAATTCAGCTCTGAACAGTAGGCAAGGTGAGTGTTTGGTGCCAGAAACAAATAAAAGATGCATGTAGTATTTTTTCATCCTGCTGACCACTCTAAGGCACACCAGAATGACTGCAGAGAAAGAGTCACACAGACAGAAGAGCAAGGGGTCATGATTGTAAAGGCATCTTCTTAAAAAGTAAAAAACACTTACTGGTTTCCCACCACAGTGGAACATCCAGACTCTCTCACTGAATAATGCAACAGCTTAAATAAAGAATCCAAAGGAACTGCAGTTACTCTGGGGTATTTCCCTAAATCTTCCAGCTTTGAGGGCTGGAGAAGGAGGGCAGAGGCAGATGTGTAATGGTAGTGTTCACACTACAATTAAGGGTCACTCCCTTAATAAATCTTGAAGGAAAAAAATGAATAAAAGCACCTAAAAATTCCTTGGCAAGTTTAGTGGTAAGTAGCACTGAACATTATTTAGGGTGCATTTGATTCTTAAATTCTGACAGAGCAAGGCCATCCCTTTCCTGCTTTCCAGTTGCCACTGCATTTCAAGTGTGTAAAATCTGTAGGGTTTTACAATTTTTTTCCCCCCTTGTTGTTCAAATGGGGATGAAACAGGCAACTGGGACCCTATCCAGTCTACATCTAGGAACAAGCCTTATTTCTGGGGGAACACCAGTTCCTTTGAGTCTCACCATACAAGCAATACTAGAGTTGGAAGAGAACTGCCTACACACAAAGATGTAGATTGCTTTCCCCACCAAATGCATATGATAAGCTTTACTTAAAGCTGACATAATACTTGTAACAAACACTGAGACTAATTATGAAAACAATTATATTCAAAGCCAATTATACTGTGAGTTACTAAGTATGATTGCAACTGCTATTTATGGTGACAGAAATAATATCATAAGTACATATGAAAGACTATATACAGATGGTGAAAAAGATTATGCTTGGCATAACTCAGAGAGACAAAATAAAATGAATGTCTGCAAACAAGCTGGGGAAGTAGTAATACCCCCCAAAAAATGAGACTGACCTGCTCTTTCACTTAATGCCAAACTCACACTGATATGACTGCATGAAAAACCTGAAGCAGCTTTACTGATGGATGTGTAAGTGGGTGTGGATGTCCATAGGTAGCTAATGTACCTGCCACATTAGAATACTGTTGGGTTCTTGGCATATAAGCCTTTGGACCCTTTGGAAAATATGAAATATTAGCACTCATGCAGAGTGAATTGCTTCAAAGTGATTTAATAAACTTTAGTATGTGTTTGGCAAAAACTGAACCTTCCTCTTTGCTACATGTGAATGAACAGAAATATGCAGACTCACAACAAATAAATACATGGCTTCATATTTATTAGGATATTATCAAGTCTGACTTTTTCATTCAGGAATTTTATTATGCCTATTTATGTTCTTGTCCCATTAAGAACTGAGATTAATTTAACACTACCAATTTACAAGCACAAGATGTATAGTCAGTTATCATGCTAATGGTCACTCCTTCTGTCTGTCATCCCAGATTGTCATTTATAGACGTTTACTTTTACAAGAGCATAAAATGATCCCAAAGTACTTTGTTCCTGCAAAGCCATACATTATAGTGGTGCTCTCATTACTCTGGTTCCCTACATAAGTTACAGTAAAACTTAATTGAGCAAGTTAACAATTGTTGTCAGTGTTTTCTGTTGTTATATTTTGGTTTATGACCATGCATCTGTATTTATCAAACTCAGCCTGGAAACATTCACCAGTATTTTCCCAGCTGTTCTTTGACAGCTACCAATCCTTCCCAGCAGCATTTCAAGAGCACCAAGTACAAGGAAGGTTTTAGTTTCACTTAAAAATACCCAGTTTAGTATGGTAGGTGAAAGCAAGCCTTGGAGGCATCCAGGCTACCTTGTGAACTCAAGAGCTATGCTGGAAATGAAACCTGGTGCTTTTCTTTGAAGACAAGCTACCTGCTAAGTGCTCTTGACTGTGAGTGTTCAAAACACAGCAGAAGCCTGGTTTATCTCCCTTCCTGGTCATTTTGTACTCAACAAGCTCCTGGGGTGCTTTTGAACAATGTTTAAACCTAAATGAGAAACTGATTTCTAACATAGCTATGAATAACTGAGTTCTTTAGCAACATCACTACTGAATTAACTTTTTGACCAGTATTATTTTCTGTCATGATCTTTAGGATTTAAGATCCTTCTTAATAAAGCCTGAAAAAAGACTTGACAAAGTATGAGCCTTGCAGAAACATGGCTGAAGATTAACTATTGGTTCTCTAATGATTCTCTTACTGGTTCCCTTCCTTATAATCCAAACTTTTATGAAACTTAGAAACAACTAGTTTGTCTGAATGAAATCTCTGAATCTGACATTTGGAAAGAATAATTTTGTTACCTTTGAAAAATCAGTAGACATCTGCCACAGGATCCTTGGTACTGGACAGGTCATCATACAACAGGGAGTAGGAACTGACAGAGAACTCCAGAAATCGTTGGCCCTCTCTATGTTGCATTTGGCCAGTTACAGTCTTTTCAGAATCATGGGCTGGAAATATAAGAAAGCCAGAGTCTCAGAAGAGAATAAACTGAAATTACAGGCAGGTTTGTTCATTGACCTTTCAGTGAAGAAATTTCACACTTCTATAACCCACAATCAAACTTCATGAAGGATCTGAATGAACTGGTCTTGTTCAGTCAATCGTCAGTCATCAGTAATGGCAAGAAGGCTTATTATACAATTTGTTCACCCCTGAGACAAGGTAAACCCAACAATGTCACTTTTAACCTTAGGAAAGAAAACTGCTTAAAGCCTCACACCCTGTAGGTCATACTAGATATAAACTCTCAGAAGAGTCTTGATGACATTTGTCTTCTCTATCTCATGTCTGTGGGCACAATGCCCAATTATAAATATAAGCCTATTGCAAAAAAACGTTTACAAGATATAGATAACAATTATTTAAATGTACAAAATAAATTTATGCTATGAATTTTATATCTGCATAAATGTGTATAAATGAAGTAGAAGTATATGAGGTACATATGAGTTAAAGTAGAAAGACTCCAGCCAGCTTGTTGCACTGTAGCCCCTCAAAATTTCATTGTATAGTCAGATTCTGCTTTTTAAGTAGAATGAGCAAGTAAAGAAAAAAACAAGTATTTGATAATAAATTTGATTGTGTCGGTTCTCAGTTTTGAAGAATTTCCAGAAGAGATCTCTGCAGGTCTAGAAGTGGCTGCCAAAATGTTATTTTATTCTTTCAGTAAAAATTGTTAAAGACATAGCTTGATTGCAAGTCTGACCCATAATAAAACTTGTCCATTCACCTGATAAGAAACCCTCATGCACTTAGAAAACCCATGTCACTAGGTGCAGATGAGATATATAAAATACTTCTACAGTATGTTCTCTGGCTCTGACCTCAACAAAACTTCCTTTATAATTCAGAACTCTCTCTCTTCTTCCTTCCCTTCCTCATAATATTGGATGCACATGCTTAAATTCCATATACTTCCATATAAGCTTATTTTTAAGCAAAGCCCTTATTAACCCTTGTGTTTAATTCTTGGCAATTTCAGAACATAATAACTCTTTACTGGCTATACTATTTTGTGCACCAAAGAGACTGAAATTAACATAAGTATTCTTCTTATAGATAAATCAATACATCACATAATTCATAAGGACTTTAACCAATATTCTAGCCTAATTAAATATGCATTCTTTATATTTTATTACTTGAAACTGAGTTTGACTAGAGTTGTCTTATTTAACTACCACTTGTAGAGAGATTCACTGCATTTTTTTTTCTGTGCTATTATTTCTGTATGTCTGCACTTATTTATTAACAGTAGATCTAAATAAGCCCAGCAAGGTAGGGACTGGGGAAAGAGAATGAAATGGAATGGGCAAGGTAGTCTCTGTTTTCTTCAAATTTTCTATTTCTATGTACTCTTACTTTCAATGTTAAACCATTACTTTCAAAAAACAAAACAAACCCAAAACTTTAAGCTATTTTTTTTTCAGTGTTACCCAGATCATGTTGTGTTTTCACTTCACTCAGAAGAAGTACAGGTTGAATACCTGTCACAAATAAAAGCCACAGAAAATGGCTTTGAAGGACATAGCAATGAATCTGATAGTGATTAAAGCCACATGAAGATACAGCAAGTCTGTAGAACATCTGTGCTGTCAGGCAGTGCATAATTAAGAATTAAGGCAGTAATTTTTCCTATTCCCTTTTATGTGATTGCCCAGAAAGATAACTGCTTCCCCATATACCAACACACTTCTACAGACTCTTCCTCTCCTATTTTCCACAGCCTGTTGAATGCTTTTCCCAACGATGTGCACAGGTGTCTTAGAAACACTCACCTGACAGAAAAAGCCCACCCTGGCAGCTGCCATTTCCTTCTGGTCTCTTTCTGCATCCCATCACATAACCTCTGTAACTGTTTGGCACTTTTAGAAAGGGGTTTGCTGGGGGCTGAAAACCCTATCAAAGGATTGTTTCTAGATGGCCTGGGCATGAGGCAAGATGGTTTCCTGGGCCTCTTGGGATGGCAAGTGTGTCTTGGTGGTCTTAGCACTTTGGTGCAGAATAAGGAGCTTGAACAAAGCCAAGTTGCAGACAAAATGCTTTTGCTTAAAGTGAGAACATACACCCAAAAGGCAAGTGAGCCCTGACAACAAGATCTCTTTATAAGGCAAATTCATATACAAGAAACAGAATTAATGAAAGTTCTGGTGGCACCTAATAACCCTGCAGTCACTGAGAATGATTTTTATTGTCTCTAATGAACATTTTATACATACTCATATTTGAGCAGTACCTGAACCTTTCATAGTAAGAACCAGTGTTTTCCCTGGAGAAGAAACATGCAGCTGAATGCAATCTGTCAGCATGCTGGGGATCCTCAGACTCCTACACTGTAGTAACAGATGATCAAATCCTCTTCCATGTTTCATGAATTAAAGGTGTAAATCAGTTTAGCCATTAAATAAGTCAACATGCCTCTTATCTATCAGTTACTTTGATTTTACAGCTAACGGTATAACTTCTATTGCAAGTAATTAAAAAGGAATAATTTATTTCACAATGTAGTTTCTATCACAGTCTGCTTCAAGCCTAAAATGAGGGCAACCACTGAATACAATTTTTGCTTTTCTAACCTATTGTCTCAAAAGAAGAATGTGATTTCACTTTGATTTTTCAATTCCATTAAAAAATTATTAAGTATTTAATAAATCTAAATACAGTTGGAAAAATAATTGCACAGGTACCTGGTCTCCTCCCCCTACTACCACAGAAATACTGAACTGCAGATAGCCTTCTTCTTTGTCTATTTTAAACCTGAGGAATCAAAATACTTGGGAGTTCCTTCAAAATACTATTAATTTTACTGAAATGGATGTTTCTCTGGATGACAAAGATTAAAAAGAGAACTGAATGCACTTCATCCTAGCAACACTAATACTAATCTCCTAATCTTCATCTTTTTCTTATTTTAAATCCGCTTCCATTTCTACAAACCATTTATTGTCTGCTCTTTGTTCTTGACTTTGAGCAGCATTTTAAATTACAAAAATACAGCATGCTATTTATCCATAACTGTCCAGATATTTATCCATTTCTGTCAATTTCTTTTGCTCATCAATCATCAGACAGGGGTTTAGGGTTGAGCTTTGTCTTCACCAGCACACTGTGGAACTCAATGTTCCACAGTGATTGTAAAGAACAATCATACAGAGGTATATTTTAAGACAGTCAGCTGTAGGCATGCTTCATTTACACCCTTAATAATTCTTGCTGCCTTTAAAATAGTTTAACGTGGAAAAATACTACAACCCTGTAAGAGGAAACATCATTGTATCTGTATAAGGCAGTACATTTTAAAGCCACCTGTTTTTTACCTACAATTAAGGAATCTTGTGTTTATGAATCTGGGCAGACAGGGATGCAGTTCCTGCTGCTCTCTGCTGTGGAATTCAGCTACAGAGCTTTGTGGTCCTCTTCGTCTGCCCTAATCACCATCTTACCCATCTTGCAGTAAATCACCATTTAAGCCTCTTCTAAAATGTCCCCGACAAACACCTTGACACCTCATTTACTCCACGTTATTATTTGAACTGAGGAAGTGTGTAGGAAAGGCAGTTCATCCCCTCAGTGCTAAGCCAGTTGTCAGGCTGCTGGAAGGATGTGTGAGCCCCTGCTGAGCCCAGCTGGTTTGGGGGGAGGAAAAGCAGCTTCCAGCAGAGCATCAGGCTGGGAACCAGCAGCTTCCACACAATCAATTAGATACCCACCAAAAGAAAGAGTTCCATTGAGAAACTAACACTTTTTTCTTCCTCCTGGTTTTAATCTCTGCCAGGCAAGCTCTATTGCTTAGGTATAAAGTGTGACTGGAGGGTTATCCACGTGCTTCAGGCAAGCAAGGCTTGTGTCACTGCAGTTCATAGCCAAAAGAATAAAACAACAAGCCCACACTAGCAGAAGAGCCCTGGTACATGACAGTACACTTCTGAGTAAAAATACTCTTTTGCACTCTTATAAGCAAGGAATAAATACAACTAGCCTCCACCTGGAAGTGTAAATGTGGAAAAGAAGGAAGGCTACAACCTTCTCAGATGTCACACTGTGTATCCCTCCTCATAAATGATCATCAGGAAGGATATTCTAGGATTTGGGAACTCTTCACAGTGTGGAGGGCTTGCCTTGCTAAATGTTGTTGTATTTTCATTATCTGAGGGAAGTAAAAAAAAGTAACAGATCTTGTAACCAGCTGATTAATGTGTGCTTTTCCTTCCGCCAGAAAATTTGGAATAAAACATTCCTGAGGAACAGTCTCTCTTAATGCAAGCAAGTCTGCTGGCATCCTGATGGGCCTCTAGATTCCTTTTAAATCCTGAATATCTTTCCTTGTTCCCTGCAGAATGAATTTGGTTCCAAAAGAGAAACACCTGTGTCACACCCCTAAAAATTGTTCACCATTTTTCCCCTCACTGGGTCTGCACTTTCCAGTGCTCACTAATTGGTAGTTAGAAGAATACTACTGTGCTTTCTGCCTGCTTTCTATGCACAGGCACTTGAAGTTCAAAATAAATCCAGTTTCATTCCAGGAGTGGATGATTACTTTCTCATTTTTGGTTCTAAATATGCTATTTGTCGCTCAAATTAGTCTGTCCTTAATCCTTTCTGTTTACCATGTCTTTCCACTCATTTTCCTCCCACCTTCTAGTGGGAATTTCCACTCCCTGACAGGAATTCAGCAAAAATAAAATACCCAAGTAAAGATCTCCAGCAAAAGATCCCCACCCATGCTCATCTGCTCCTCCCTGTTAGAAGGCAGAGATCAGTCATGTTGCTGGGAGTGCTCAGCCCCCCCAGACACCTCCCCGGAGGGATCCTGCAGCTCCTGAGAAAAGGAAAGGTTCAAGAACAGGGCCAGAGAGCAGCAGATTGTCCTTTCCTGTTGCCAGTAATAATTCCAAGACAAAAGAGCGATGACAAAGGTCTCCCTCCATGCTGCAGTTGTCTGTTTCAGTGCAAACTGCCAGAGCCATGAGTCAGGCAAGGCAGGGTGTGTGGAGGGGTTAAAGATGATAGAGATTCAGTTCAAGTGCTGAGGCACAGAAAAGTGTCTGGAGACAAACATGATTTATCATCCTGCATTAATATGATGGGCTATCCCTCCGATGCCAAAAACATGCACAAATCTTCTGTATTCTTTGGGTACAAGAGGGGATGGTCAGCTCCCAACGATGCTACTCTCAATCAGTGAAAGTTCCAAAAATGCTGTTTTCTCTAGGCCTGCTAAAATTATTATACATGGTGTCCTGGTTTGAGCATACACACAACAAGGAACATTTTAAATATACAGTGTAACCTTTAAGAATTACTCCAACAGCAAACTATGTTGGTTTTATCCAAGATTATGGTTGACAGAACTGGTGGAATGACCTCCTTCAGCTGATAAAACTAAAGCTGAAGTGTTTTCACAAGGAGTGTGACAGGAGTCCTTGAGGGACATGGTGAACATAGATCTCTAGAATGCAGGTACAAGAAGTACAAAAGACATGGAGCACAGTATGAATTACACTTAATGAAATGCAGATCCTTGAGCAGGGGAAGAAAAGATTCAGATCAAAGCAGAATCAGCATAAATCATCCTGACTCCTTGCACCTTGCCAGAAGTAGCAGACTTGAAAAAGTTTCTTGTAACCTGTAAAAACTCATTTATATCTAAGCAAATAAAAATTAAAAACAAAACAAAACCAACAGATTAAATGCACTGGGACTGTAGGTGGTGTAAATGAACACCATCTCTGCTAAGGGCAGCAGCAGTTTACAGGGGGAAAACTGGAAAATTTTGCATCCCAGACCATACAGCCAACAAAGCGGGGAGGCCACATTGTAGAAAAGCACTCGTGCCATTCCAGATTTCTTCTTCCCAAGGACCCCAATCCTGGTGTTATTTGGCCAAAGCAGCCTGTACAGGGAAGGAATTGCAACAAATGCAACTGTGAGTGTCCTCTGTCCTGAGGAGGCAAAATGAGGCAGAAGGTGGCAAAAATTCTTCCCCTCCCTCCCACAGCTGCCATTTGCACACCTTGGAGTATCTGTGCTATTGGTAGTAAAACAAATCAGAAGTACAATTTTACAATGTGAGGAATCAAAATTTATGGAACATCTGAGATGAATTTCAGTCACAGGGTTAGGTTTGCAGATGTTCTAGTTTGAGGTGGATTATTTTATGTCTAGCAAATAGGCCCTCACCTAGTACTATCTTTTATTTCTTATTAAAAAGGGTGTTTGAAGGACAGGGAAGCTATTTACACAGTGAAAAAGAGAGCAGATACAATGTAAGAAGGAATGACCACCACGATGAGTCCTCAAAATGTATTCTTTGAAGTTGAAGGAATGTGTGGTTATGTCATCTTGGCAGCTGAAGTAATACTCTGCAATTGTCCATATTAGGAAAACTGTAAAAATTCAAAATGACTTTGTTTATAACTTTTTTCTGTGCTTAGTGGTCCATAGCCACAGCACAATTGGCTGTTGCATTTCAAAGACCACTCCAGAAGTTCTGATCATAGGGATGCCGAAAAGCTTCATCATCATTTATCTAGTAGGAGCTGCTGTGTTTAAATCCAAACATGATTATCCTTCCTCTGCACAACCTTTTATGGGCATTAGACTGTTGTTCAAAAAAGCCTGAGTAGCAGGCTTTTATCATGTTATGATTTCATAGACTGGAAAGTGGATACGATGAGAATGGGATGAGAAATCACCATCCATCTTATGATTTGTAGAAATGCAGATCCTCCATTATGGCAGCATGGAACTGATGCAGCTGCCAGAACAACCAGATGTGAACTGGGAAAGGACTACTTGGTTTTGGTAGAGGCAGTCAAGAGGAGAGAAAACCTTTTGGCTGTTTTTAAAAATCCACCTGAAGTCTTTCTCTAGACTCTTCCTATGCACCTGAACATACAGCATTCGTAAAGCAAAACTCAGAAATCTGAATGTGCCTCAGAAGCAGACTTGAGCCTAGATCTCACACAATGTCATTTAAAATTTCTTGTTCCTTAGGGGGGACTGATAGCTTACCATACACATGCCAGGTGAACAACTGTAGCTGAATTCACTTCTCAAATCAATCCACAAGTCAGTTCCAAATGGATTCACTGATGTGAATGAAACATTGATGTTTCCTCAAAGGGAATTTACCTTGATGCTGCTTCTCTGTGTGTGCATTGTTTAGGGACCCTTCACAGCCAACCACCTGGCAGGAATCTGCTTCATTATCTCAAGTCACAAGCTTTGCAGACCACAGCAGTTTCAACTGGCTTAGGCCAGAGGTTCTTAAAGATACATTTCACCCTAGTCTCATTCCCCTCTAAAAACCATGACAAGAAATAATTAACATTAATGTGATAGTTGATTTAAAAACCTTATGGCCAACTTCTTATCTTCAGTAAGTGCAAAAGATGTGTTACTCCCTGACTCGGTGTGCACAGTTTGCACAGCTGCAAATTTCCCTGAAATCTCTGGTCTAAAAGCCACACACTCCTTAAAGATTCAACAAAAGCAAGTGTTAATTTTTTTTTCTCATAGTCACCTTCTGAATAATCTGGAAGAAGTGTTTTCTATTTCTCCAGAGAAAAAGTCTCAGTGTCTCAAAAACTGTTCGCTTTGTCTTTTGCTTTATTCAGAAACAAATAAAAATCCATAAGATAAAATGATCTGCAAATGTAATTGTAATAAATACATAAATAAACAGCAGAGATTTTCCATTTATGCTTTAAAGGAAACAACTTTACTAGGGCTTCGGGATCTAGTAAAAGCATATAAAAAAATAAAGCCTGCAGCAGTCTTTAAAAAAAAAAATCTGGTAGCATCTGAAAAAAGAACAGTTTACTCAGCTTCGTGTCAACCTACAAGAAATTCTGTTGCTGCTTTTATTGCATCTAGAGCTTTTTAAGATCCCTAGTTACTGTGCAGGCTGTAAGAGCCCATTTCCATTATACTTTTGTTAAGGAGAGGGGCTGAAAGAACAATTTTTGGAGCACGTGGTTAGGCAATACTATTGTCAAATATCAGAGGGAATGAATAGTTTCTAAGAGGCAACAAAAACACCAGAATGACAGTGAGATTTCATGTGAGCAGGAAATGAGTATGAAAGCTGTCCTGATGGGCAACAGGCTGGACATGCTGGGATATCATTCCAACAGGAGGAAAAACGTGAATTAAAATCCTTGCACACACCAACCTAAAATTAATGTTTAGAAGAAAAGTTCCAGAGTAGTCCTCACAAAGGTGACACCGAAAAGTTTCAGTGTGCAAATGCATTCCTCTCACTGCTTGAAACGTTGGTGGTTTTCATAGCATAATTATTTCTATAATTGCTTTGTGTATGTACTACTAGTTTACCTTCATAGCATAGTGACCTTGTATCCCCTTAAACTTTGCACAGCTATTAACAGATTATGCCACCACTTTGTAAAACTGCTTTTTGGTTAGTTTTTTCTCTTCCTAGCAGGCTTCTGGTTTTCAGTATTTGCCCCTCAAGGGATTTCTCTCTATTCATCCCTCTCTGTTCAAATACACTAAGGGCCTGTCAGACTGTCTTTGTTTTCACTGCCTAGAAACAGGTGTAGAAGGATAGTAAATCCAACCCAACAGCAACATTCATGACCAATTTTCACTCAAAGCAGAATGTATTTTCCAATTCCTGGACATCAGTTTGAAGGCTGAAGAAGTATGTTAAAATCTGAACACCCTGGAGACAAATGTCAGTGCGAGAACTTCTAAGCAAAAGTAAACCAGCACTTTGAAAATCTTCTCCAAAGTTTTGACTTCTTACCTTTTCTTACTGTCTCACACTGCTGCTCCTCTACAGGAGAAAAAGCCCTCAGAATTAAATACATCATTTTACCGTCCTGGCAACACATTGATTTTAGGATGTGGTATAAAAAGTAATTGAAAAAAAGAATAAATCATCATCAGATCTGGCTTTAACAGCCCTTCATTTTGTCTCTCCTCCTTACTGGTCTTCCCAGCTCCCACTTATTGAGCCCAATTTTAGTTTGGATCAGTTCTTGCTTGTTTGTTTATTTTGTTTGTTATTTTGTTTGTTTATTAGATCCATAAACAGAAATCATGGAAGTAGACAGGAAATGTGGGAGCTAAAAAATAAAGCTGGTGAGGAAACATTCTCCCCCGTTTTTGTGGAGTTTCTTTTACCCCAGCTAATCTAGTATATCAAAACACTGGTATTATATAAAATTATAGGTTTGATTGACATGACATTTTGGATTGGGTGCTTCAGAGAATACAAATCAGAAGAGCAGTAAAATAATCTCAACACAAGTTGATTTATGGTCATCATATACTTTTTGCTGAGTTCACATTGATCAACTTTATCATTTGGGACTTACTACCACACTGCCTCAACAGGAAGTAAAAGTCAAAGACTATAAAAATGTGGTATTAAGATATGTTTTGAAGGTATTTTTCTTTCTGCTCTCCCAAAAGAAGAAACATTGATATGTTTGTGAAAGAACTGTTTCATGTTGCAATAGCAGAATGTTAGAAACAGGATACGATTTGGATAATTTAACAGTTGCCAAATAAGATGATTAAAAATAAATTTATCTGAAGACAGTTCTAGTTCAAGTAAGTGCATTTATCCTTGCTTTTAGCTTCTATCACATCTCTTTGGTCCAGGAAGAGATTTCAGTGAAAATGAGGGTTTGTCCTAAACGGTGTGATATATGAGATGGAGATACCTTGCAATAGTGCGTAATGCTCACTGTAAAAATATGAGCTGTAAAATTCAATCTTAAATTACTTTATAGTGCTAACATTTAAGCCAATTCATTAAAGCTGCAGAGTTCTGGCACAGAGCACCTTCTTCCACAGAGCCATTAACTCCTCACTATCTTTGTCACAAACCCAGAAATTATATGGTCCAACCAGCCTCAGGAAGGAAGGAAATGTGGCTAAAACCAGTACCAAGCTCTATTTGTTCTCATCAAAGGGAACATTTTTACCAACTCCTACTTAATGGAATTGGAGAAGAAACTTTGTGAATTGTATCTCTGCAAGGATTATTTGCCTTCTGTAAAATGTACAAGGGAAGGAACACATATTTTGCTTAAGTAAAAGATGCTACTAATGGTGCAATAACTTTAATAACTTTAATAAGTGGATGGACTCGTCCTCTGTGACTGATGGTCTTGTGACCAAGGCATGAGATTTGCAACTGTGAGACATCCTCCTCCTGACAATGAGAACACCTTTGTAAGAGATTAAGTGCCCAAGAGGAAAAGGGGGTCCTACCTACTGCACATCCTACACTCCCATCTTCCCTCTTCAGTCCAATGAAGGGGAAAAAAGAGGGTGGAATTTCACTCATTTTATGAAAAATAGCATGAAAAAAATTGCACCTCTTTATGTGGATTCATGGCAAAGTCAGATTTTTCTTTGTTTGCAGAGCAGAAAAATTTGGATTACTGTTTTGAAGGTGAGAGTAGCTAAAAAGATGGAAATAACAGAAAATGAAACACAGGAGAAGACCTGCCTTGGTCTGTATGGAATTCCCTGGGACAGCTCATAACGCACTGGCCCATGTAAGACATCAGCAGCTTTTCTAAACAAACACAATGCCATAAAGTAAAACTATTTAATTTTGGTACAATGTTTAATATAACAAGAACATGTTCTATAAATTGGAAATGATGGGGATTAGTACAGGAAATATCAAATGCCAAAGGACCTCACCAGAGAACAGATGATGACAGGTCATCCTGAATAAACAGCTGTACTGGAACGAGATCAATACCCAAGTTCTCCAAATTTTCTTTTAAGATCAATCTTACTTAATAATTTTACAGCTACCCTTGGCACACAGAACTGTTGGACACTAATTGCATTTCTTCATAACACAATGTTGAACTGAATCAATAACAGTGAGACACATGAATATATCATGGAGGGGAAAAGGGACAGCACTGAGAAGGGGGCATGGGTATAAAATCAAATTATGTACTAAGGGCTACTAACAATAATTATTTTCTATGCTTTTTTTAAATGATGCAGGAAAATGCACATGAAAGAATGGATCACAGACAGAAACAAAAATCAGCTACCCTGTATAACACTTATCTTCAGATACTGTGTAACATGAGGTATTGGGAGTGATCAAAGGAATGTAGAGTGCCAAAACCAAGAATCTTTCTTGCCTTGGATTTATCATCTAGCAAAATGGCAAAGATGGGGTGTAAACTGACTTAAAAATAGCCCAAGAGAAAAATACCAGAAGCAGTGAGCATTTATTTTTACGGAAGAAAAATAAAAGGATATAAATAGATGAGTTCAAATTGCCTGTGATCAACTTTAATATGGAAATTAGAAGACACTTTTCAGTTTTAGGAATGTGAGCAAGTTTAAGTGGCTCCCAAGCTCCCAGTTGTGTGTGAGAGAAGTGGGGGGGATCTGACTGCCATCTTGTCTCCTTCCATACTAAAGATAATTTGGAAATAATTTCAAAGACTTATTTAATTTTTAAATAAGAAGACATGGTAAAAATCATAAAACCTTCAATGCAAGAAAGGAGTTTATCATATCTCAGCACTAGGTCTATTACTCACAGTGCCATAAATGCTAAAATGAAGCACTACTGGCAGCAATGCTGTCCAGTTCAAACGTCAGTAAATGTTCCCAATCAGCAAGTGGTGGTAACCTATCACACAGAAGAATGAGGATTGACTCAAATACCTCAAGAACTTTCTTTTAACAAATTATTTTAGATGGAGTATGTTCTGATGTTACTGTTTGTGATTACCTCCTAATTCTATAAAACAAAACCTCTCTTTTTTGTGATGAACAAGCTTCAAATCTCTTAAAGCTCCTGTCTTGCTCTCATTTGTACCCTCCTTATGCTATGTATGAGTAGTAAAAATACTTTCAAGAGCCTACACCCTGTGATCATTTAATTCACACCAAATACAGTCTCACACAGCCAGAAAGGTTGCATTTTGCACCTTTCAGTAAACAAGAGCAAATGGAGCCCATCCATTTACATTGGTTTCAGTTGATGAGTTCAGAGTGAGACAGATCAGAATGTCAGAAATACAGATGAGCATTCTGCTCCTCGGTTTCGACTTTAACTTAAAAGATCTGAAGAATTGGTTTAGATTCACAGACCAAACCTTTAGTGAAAAACTCACTATGGCTCAAACGAATAGAAAAGAAACTGGCTTTAATTCTTAGCACACAGAAAATGTGTAATTGTTTTTCAGCAAAGGGAACAGTTAAATACACACAGCAAAGGAGTATCCATCAGAAAATGTATTTTATTATCTTATAGTGTTTAGCAGATTCCAAGGAGACCTTAGTTCTTCATCTTCATATCCTTCTGAGGAGTGAGACTGTCTACAGGATTCCAATGGCCCTACCTACCTAATACTGACCAGACCACCAGAATGTTAAAAACACCACTCTGAATCTTTCAAACACCTTTGTAACTCATCCTGCCCAATGAGCTGCAGTATCCTTGATCCTTAGCCCATTAGTCTGCCCTTTCATTATAGTATTACTAGTGACTGAAGATTTTTTTTCAGTGAACTGAAGAATTTAGTCTGCAGGAACACTATACTATGGTTCATAATTGAGATGCTCTCCCATACTTTGTATTTGGATCAGGCTTAGCTACACAAGGGCAATAGTCAAGTTAGCTTAATAATAGCCAGAAGAAATGCCTCAAATCCAATTGGTCACAGGGCACATATCACCAAAACCAATTTCTTTATAATTAAAAGGTGCTCACGGGCATAGTGAAAGCTTGGAAGTTGCCCAGGGATTTTGGGGGAAGTGCGGGGATTTTTTTCCCATAGACAGCAACCAGACTGAAGCTATTTCTGAAACACACTGATAAGCTCTGCCTTTGAATTTACATTAAAGAGCTCAATAGTTGCTACCTGTGAGAACAGCTCATGCTTCTAAACTGACTTGTGTCCTGTAGAGATTAAGGACACAGGGCCTCCAGGAGATTAGCACGTCGCTTAGTTTAAGTGACATCCAATCCATTTTATTGACATGGCCTCTATCCTGCAAAACAAGCACTTTTTAAGTGAAACATAATGAAAATTTGGTGTGGCTTTATGGGCCAGTGTATAATGGTGTTTCATAGGTGATTGGTAGCTGATATTGGCAGCTCTGTAAATGAAACCAACAGCACTCACCCTGGATGCCTTGGCAGTCCATGTCACTGCATACTAATACTCTGGGGCATGCCCAGAGGAACCTTACAGTGTTTGGTAAGCCCATAGCCATGGACTAAAGACTTTTTGTTGCATCAGGAAGATAATTAGACTGTATTTTACAATTTTTACCTCAAAGTGATATTGAATCACAAGGCCATGGAGGTCTTCAAATTAATTTCCTAACTGTTTATTTTCTGCAAAATGAACTTCAGTCTTTAATGTAAGAAAAAAAAAAAAACTGGCATATAAGAGGAATTCTCTCACCTTCCTTTTTAATGCTATCCTAATCACAAGGTGCAGTTTGGAAGCACCATTGGCTGCTGAGTAGCCATACAGTAGGAATGAGAATAATTATTGCAGTGAAACTCCACACCAACAGGAGATCTGATGTTCTGAAAGCCTTCTTGCCAGCTATCTGGACTCCATTATTCTGGGGAAATAACCTTTTTACTAACACTTTGGAAAAGACCTCCAGACACCACTCTTCCAAGGTGGTATTGTTTCCAAATTCTGAATGATGTCTGGAGATTCTGAACACAGCCAATCAAAATACTTATCATAAATGTAAAGTTCCAAGAGTATGGCTTACTGGGTTGAGGGGTTTTTTTGACAGATTGCTCTTTCTGAGACAATTTCCTGCAAATCCATGAAATTCAGCAAAATGTTTGCATAACATATATTGAAAAATACTTCCAGGAGTTTGACTAAACACAAAAAGAATTTGTAATTCATGCTGCACGTCTGGAAAAAGGAGGAAGCAGATCAGGAGCATGAGGAAACTCGTCACAGGACACAGATTATCTTGACTTTTTGTATTAATATTCTTTTTTTAATGTGGTTTCTGAGCAAAAATTACCCAGCTCCTTTTCATTTTTAAAATTATACAGGAAATGAACAAGTTTGAAGAGTGACAAGATTGCACAATGAGCTGTGTTAACGTAATAACTTACGGAACGGGGATTTTAATATCCAGATCACAGCATTCATCCTGCTTTGGGGGGTGACTGTGCCAATCTTCCTAAAGACTAATCAATGACCACCCCAGCTGTCTTAAAAGGTGTGATTATTGTTGCATGTGTTTATTATCCTATCCCCCCTCCCAGCTGCTTGGCATTCTGGCAGTGCAGTTCAAAGCAAAATGTCTTTCCCTGCCAGGGCCAACTGTCTGCCCCTGCATTTTTAGTGGCTGCATTCATGTTTGCTTCATTGCTTCTGTTCTTTGAAAGAGGAGACCCTATCTTTTCAGGGACTGAACAATGAAAATCTTGCTTTATAGAGAGGTCAAAGATAGAAATTTAAGTAAATATGAACTGACAGGAAAATATGTTCTTTTTCTTATCTCATCCTTTTTCCATTTAATTTCCTTACTACACCACATACTTTGTGTTATTTATGGTTCTTTGTCATAGTTATTAAATAACAGAATTCTTGTCTTTCTTGGTCAGCTACTATGAACATTTTTATCTATACGACCATTGTTACAGCATTTGTCCCATATAAAAATATCTATTACCTGAGCACTAGTGCCTCTGACTTGGAATGAACTCAGGTTTGAACAGCACATCAGAACATCCTTCTCATACATTACTCAAAAGATACCATCACAGAATCATTTACAGGCTGCAAAGTTAAAAAAAAAAACAAAACCAAAAAACTTCCCAACAGTTTTAATGTCAGGCCATAATATGTTTAAGGCAGTAATACCTCCAAGCACTGAGCTGGCAGAACCCTGTGTGCTTTTTGGAAGCGAGAGGGAAGGGGAAAAGGTGAAAAGGGAAAAAGGAAAAAGGGATAAAGGGATGAGTGAAAAATATCTGCAGGCTTATGACAGCAGGTTTTCTGAGGGGCATCTCAGAAAGTTTCTACCACTTCAGCAAGAAGGAATGGGATGTCTGCTCTATCTGGTGAATGGGACAGACTTGCCCAATGAACTTGAGTATTGCTGCTTGAGATCACAAGGCTTCCCTGATGAACAACTAAGTGAAAGAGGTAGTTAGCACTGTCTTTTGAGTTTTGCTTTCTTTCCATCACAGCTACACACATAAACGCACCTGGACATGCACATATTTATATAAATATATTTATATATTGGTCCAATGGGACAGTAGAAAAAATCATACTTGCTACCTGAATGAACCAAAGCCATGGTCTGCTGCATCCTACTGACAACGCTTCTCACAAATACACAGCCTGGGAGTAAATAATCCTTAGATAAATCAAAAAGCTAAAACACCAGCTGTAACTTACAGAAGAGTAAGTATTGAAATGCATCTTTACTTCAATTATTGATAATTAATGTTTCTTAAATACCTTCAAATTATAAAGAACTCTGCAAAATGTTTCAGATTTGCAAAAGATATATAGACAGAGTTTGAAAACAGTTACAGTAACTCCATGCCTGCCCTGGCTGTAACCCATTCTGACATGACAGATAGCTTAGCAGACTATCTCTTCTCTCATCACACTTCCTAGAGTGCATCCACAGACTGTGCTGGTCAAGAGGAAACACAGATGCAATATGCTTTGCAAATCCAAGGAACAAATAAGCATGAAATGCAATTAAATAAGGATCAATCATAACCATGAGAAAAAACCAGAAGTTTTGTACCAGCGATCTGACACAAATATTGCAAGATCAACTATAAAATATGTCTCACAAATTCATTCCAGGACTGCCATATCATCTACTCCCATTAGGGAAATGTACTCAGCAACAGTGAATATCATATTTTCAGAATGTAATCTGTTTCTGCATTTAAAAAAATTTCATCCTATTGTGATACTGCAAGGAAGGGAAGGGAGTATTTACTTAATATTTCTCAATGACATTCTAGTTTCTTGTGGTATGTACATGAACCTTTAGAGTATTTTACATGTATTTTCAGGATTAGTTTCCAAGGATTCCTGATGGCCAAGGACAAGTTTAACAATTCTGCCTTTCGAGTGCTTGTACTGACTGAAACTAAAATACATGCACACATATACAAACACAACTAAATAAATAACAAAATAATTTAAAATCCCTAGCTTTTTATTGACTCCCAAATAAAGAGATTTGTAGAAGAAATATTACCTTAATCTCTCCATTTATTGCAGTTATTCCAAATACATACACTGCCTGTACAAATAAGAAGCTTAAGAGCAATGAATATTATAAAGCAATAATAAACTTTGAAAGTGAATGCTGGGGAAATTTACATGACAATTTGAAATCTGTCTCCATAGTTATTATGTCATCTTGTAATATTCAAAAAGAAGGATTTGAGTAAAATTTTACTGAACTCTTTGCATTAAGATTGAAGCAATAATGGTCATGGGAGGCTCAGAAAATCTCAGCTTTGCAAAGCATTAAGAGAGGGGTAGGAACCTGCCTGTGTTATGTTACATTCTTTTCCACTGTAACTATGAGAAGCTTTGTTCCTGTAGTCCAAGCCTTTCTCTTTTAAAGACCAAATACATACTTTGCATTACATGAGAATTATAGAGAGGCATCATTATTTATGAAACTATTACACACATGTATTTGGCAACTATCTATTTATTTAATCAGTATCATAAATGTAGATGTTGCTCTGAAATAATCTCTTTAGGAACAAAGGAGAGCTCTTCTACAAGACCAGATTACAAAACCACATCAGCAAAAAACCATAGCTATTCAGCATTAACTACATTGTAAATTACTCTTCTAAATTACTGACAGGTGAACCTCAGGAAAGTTTATGAATTAATCGCAAAGCATTTTGATTCTCTTCCTCCCCAGCTTATTCTAAAATAACAAATCATTCTTCCATGTGACAACAATGAAACTGTTCTGTTATGGGTTCAATTTCTACATACCAAAATCCCCTTTGACTTCATGCAAGGAATACAAAACATGGCTAAAGGTGCTGAAGAGGGTGATATAATTCACTTAGGAACTGTCACCTGAGAGAGCCAGTTTCACCTTTTTGGCAATACAGTTCTGTGGAAGCCATGCACTAGGTCACAGCTTCACCCAGGGGCAACTTTTACAGATGCCTGGGTTGGGGCAGCTGGACAGAAGGTGATGAGATGGAAGAAACAATGGAGAAAAGCAGAGCAAAGTCAAAAGTTGCTGATGAATAAACAGACTGGTTTTCTTTTCAAAGTCATTTCTTACAGCTATGATCCACAAGAAAATTTAATTCAACACCTTAAAGATATGAAGAACATTAATCCATCCCAGGAGTAAAAGGGACCAATACACATCCCTGCAGTTATCTAGCATACCTTGAAAATTGCTCTGCTTGGACTGAACTGTCTTTTGAAATGGTTGTGCTCATGCTTCAAAGTTAAGAAAGTCTCTTATCTGCATCAAACTCATGTTCAGGAACTGCCTGGATGTTTCTTTAAAAAATCCATTATAGAAAAAAAGGAATAGAAGGATTAGCCACTAAATTAGGCTAGCACAGACACACTTATTTAGAACTAGTGAGATTTTCCCTCTTTATTAATTTGTTGTTCTTCAAGGGAGTGAGCAGAGAACGTACATTATAAGCAGGAGGAAGAGGAGGAATTCCTCTTTTCTTGAGGTCTTTTTTTCCTCCATTACATACGAAAGGCTCAGTGATGTCTACAGTCAACTGGCACCATTCTCATCCAACACAAGGTTACCTATCTGATTCCTTACCAGAAATACTATTTCCATACCTAGGAACCACTACTCCTTAGGAAGTGAGCAAAAACAAAACAAATGAGATTGTTTGGCACAGAACTGAAAACTTTGCAAATAGCTTTATGAGGTGTAATAAGCCAAAAGCCAGTAACTGATCTGTATGATTTATTTTTCTTGTTTTACAATATCAGTCTTCTTAAAGGTCAAAACACTTGGAGTCTCCTTTCTTAGCAAGCTGCTCCCCAAGGGCCAGAAGCTGCAGAAGTAAGAATATTCTTGTAATATTTGCAGCATGTCAAAAATCATGGGAACCTAACTGAAACTCAATACAGCCCTGCAGCTACTTCTAGCAGCCCAGAGGACCCTCATCATGGGTTAAACCAAGCCAGTCCAGCATCACAGCAGCAGACAGCAGAGGCATGGAGTGTTCCCACAAGACAGGCTATTTGATAGAGGAACCTCACCCTTCAGTTATCTTTAGCTGAGGAATTCACTATGAGGAAAATTATCATAACCCTGCACCTACACCTAGACAAAAACTAGAAAAAGCCAGACAAAAGTGCTAAGAAGGATATTGAGTGAGAAAGCTAAGGGGTAACTTTTCCTTCTCCTTCTAGAACAAAAGGTCTACTGTCCTGATTTCTAAGTCAGCTCTTTAGAACTTTCTCATGCAATTTACCAAGAAACAAAAATATGATAATTTAGTTTAATTGGGATTTCCAGACAATAATCAACATGATTCTGAAGAGCATTTGGACCCATCTGAACTCAATTCACTATCTAAGTGATGCCTGAGAACTTGTCACTCACAGAGTGATTATTAGAACAGAAAGGGAAAACCGAAAGACAAAATGGGAGAAGAAAGTAAGTGCCAATTTATATATTCTAAAGTAATTTGAATCATCTGTAGTAAGAAGTTTCTCCTAACTTAGAGTGAGTTAAGAAAGCTGTATTACTTGGTGTCAACTCAGACTGCAACCTGAAATGTAAGAAAACAATCCATGATGGAGATACCTGTTGGAAATTATAATAGACCTTTAGCCAAGAAAGAATCAAAAGGCATGAATTTCATATAGATCTCCACTGTTCCTACAGAATGCTTAAAAGTAATAATTTATCATAATTTTGAGTATCTGAATATTGCACTCTCTGACTATATTAAAAAAGCATAAAGTTACCAGTCTCTAGTCAATTTTTTAGAACATTCTCATAAAGTTTATTAGAAAAACCTAGAGTAACAGCCAAAGCATAGTGATTCATAAAATGTCATGTTGATTTTTACTGTAGAATTTTATACAGGAAGTCTATCTTTTACTGGAATTCTGCCCAGCTCAAACTCATAAAATACTAGACTCCTAAAATAAAGCAGATCAGAATCCAAATCCTTTTATGTTATCAAATACTATTAAGAAGGAATGAATTCAGGGCCTCATGCTGTGAGAGAACTTATTACTTAAATTATTGTTACCATGACTTGGTGTATTCAGAAACAAATTGTTGGAGCATTTTTTAAGGCAGATGCAAAACAATGAGAGGTAGCAGAAAATGACTGGAAGTTGAGAAGAAAAAACTAAGCTCACAAAACCAGCTCTACTTTCTGACTACAGACCAGACCTGCCAACTTGGGTCATATTTTCAGAGACAGATCTGCACTGCAGCAGTAATAATGTGTTAAGTTGGAGGAGGTAATTGCACATGGTACAAAGGTGGATATTGGGAAGTTGTGAGGGAAATAGAGATGAGATTTGGTACAAGAAAAAGACTGGAATGACTGAAGCTTGAGAACAGATCCTACTTGTTTTCACTTCCATAAGATTATATGGTGTCAAAATTGAAAGGCAAACACAGAATGAAATACTTCATGTCCAGAGCATTCCCCAAAAGCCATATCTCTTATGGATTATCTGGTGGCTGCTAGTGAAAGCAAAAGCTCAAAAGCTGTCAATTCTCCACCTTCTCCTGCATTGCTATTTGCTATTACAGAGGGGGAGAAAAACCAAGAATCTACTCTATACCTACAAAAAACCATCTCATGTCAGTAAATTCAGTTCATGTGAAGTAGCACAGGCTCTGCAAGTTACAATGCTTTCTGTGGAAGGTACTGACCAATTAAAAACTAACTCACTTTCAATGTGGAGTTCTAGAAAAAAGGAAAATAAAAACTGAGTATCACCTATAAATCAATTTCGTTCAACAGGAATCCTCAAGCCTAATCTTCAGAGCAATTTTATCCTTTTTCATAAATATTTCAGACTGACCAGAAAAGAGGATTTTGTATGAAAACTGCCACAAAACCAGCAACCAAAATGACAAGCCAGTGCATGAATGTATGACGTGTAAAGAGTTTTATTTTTTCATTATAGATGCTGGAAAAGCATAAGTGAAGTTCAATTCTGAATAAAGGAAATTCAGTCTCTAATTTCACTGTAAAAATGAATGCTAACATAATTACAGCCTCATTATCCAAACAGGCAGTTTATATACTTCCCTTTCATTTCTGATTTTGATAAACAAAGGCCTTAGCTGACTCCAGTTAAAAAAAAAAAAAAAAAAAAAAGAAAAAAAAATGCACTGAGAACTTGCTTGAGAAACTTAATGACTTTTTCCCTGTAGCATGCACAGCGAAATTTCACAGTGGAGGGATTCCTAAGTTTAGAACTCTGCATGAGAAACAAGTGAAAACAGCTACTGATCAGGGAAAAGTCCTTCTGAGAAGTCAAACTTGTGCCATTCCACATGCAGAGAACACCAGGGGTTAGGCAATATGAAATTGCATAAGGTCATGGGGAAGGAAAACATTAAAATCCTGAATCATAGCATTTTGGGGAGCACAGGACAATAGCTCCAGTATTTCCAGAAAGAGTTTGGGTTCAGCCAGGCACTGCTAAGCCCGTCCAACAGGGATCAAGTGCAAAGTTGTTCTGTTGAACCTGGATGCTCTGGACCCAGAGCCCAGGAGATTGAAGCATCCACAGAAGAGTTCTCAGGTGTCTTCTTTGTAAGGATCAGCTCATCTTTAACATGACACATTAGCCCTCTCTCCTCTGCAGCCATTATAGACTCAGGCTGCTGAAAAGCTGCCTGTCCAGGCTTGTTCAGGCAAGAGATTAGATTAGAAATGGCATCATTTGGTCCAGAATCAGATAGGTAGGCCTGAGTAACACTGTGCTTCACTTAATGAGGCCTCCTACAGTCACTGTCTGAAGACAGATATTTTACTGTTAGAAACAACCATACCTATAGTATTCAGTAATAACTGTAATTGCTCTAAGGGCTGTGAGGGTCTTCTGCCTCCCTGGCATGATTCACATGTTCACAGTTTGGATGTCTGAGAGTTTATGCTATCTGTCTGTCTCAGATTTCCTGAAACCTCTGTATTTCTTACCACATCAGATCTCCACAGTTAGGAGACAGACTGGGGGTAGTCAGGAATAATCTTGGCCACGATGCTTCTAACCCAGTTGACAAATGCACCTCAATTTCTTCACTCTCCAGACATTTAAATATGAAACTTGGGAACAAAGTAAAAGTAGGAATGCGAAAATGCCTGAACTGCATTACTCTGAACTGAAGCTATGAGTGTAATTGCACACACAGTACAAAGAAATAATGGATAGAAAATATTGACTATGATAGTCTGACAACAAGAAAAATGGCTATTTCTGTAAGTTTTAGAATACCACAAGGAGCTTAATTCAGACAGTTTCCAATTTATATCTCCACAAAATTTCTTAAATTATTTGAATGTATATCTTAGGAAAAATGTACCTCATTAAACTGTAGAACATACAGCTGAAGACATGAAACAGAGATATGTCCCATATCTGTTTTAAGATCCTTCTCATTCTTTCTAACATGTTGTGCAGAGATTTTATAAAAGGCCTAAAGCTTTACATTCAGTTTTTAAGAATATTGTGACATAAATTTTTTAGAAAGTTTCTAGCCTCTCACATTTACAATCTGACTGGAAGATCTTTGAATTACCGAAGAGTATTAAAATACTCAAATCTTACAAAGTATTTTTGTATTTCTTGATGGTGTAAGTATCTGTACATGTAAATATATGTATGTGGAACTGATTATTCAGTAAGCATCATATACAGTAAAAAACAATTGATTTAAATCACTTCCTATTAGTCCTGTGCTATGTTTTGCTAATGGTCATGCCTTATCTATGAGTGCACAGAATGCTGTAGTGAAGCCCCATTGAGTGAAACAATTGG
Organism: Florisuga fusca; assembly: GCA_038090715.1. Classification (NCBI taxonomy): domain Eukaryota; kingdom Metazoa; phylum Chordata; class Aves; order Apodiformes; family Trochilidae; genus Florisuga; species Florisuga fusca. The sequence continues at coordinate 7,955,190 of JAAWXA010000013.1, forward strand.
ATTCATCCAAGAAGAAAAGAAAAATGATCCTCTTAGTAGCATTCCTTAGCTTGTGATGGGTATTGGCAGTTTATACAAATGATAGTGCACAGGGCTTTAGGTTAACCTGTTTAGTTTTACATGACCTGAGATATTAAAAATATTCTAATTTTGAAGGGCTACCAGGCAGTAACTCAGCATCATATCAATTCTGAATGCAGCATCATTGAAACGGTGCACACATTTATTGAATTTTTTGTATTCAGTGAATATTGGTTATGATTTATAATAGTTTTGAAAAATCAGCATTTATAATGGGATTCTCTTATCTCTGAAAAGCATATCTGACATGCCGTAGTGCATCACAGATTTGATTTATATTTTTTTACCTAGTACATATGCCAGCTGCATAACAATGTGCTGAGAGTTTGACTTGCTGCCAGTCCTTGCTCCTTAAAGAAGAGGGAACTGTTTTTAACAATGATGATTAGAAAACTAGCAAATAAACAAACAAACAAACAAAAATCAATCTTTTCTGATCAAAGCAATACACTTCTATGAGGCGAGCTCATATCCTTCAGTCAAAGACAGTGCAGCTGCAGGTTGTGAATTGTTATTTTTTAATTTGTTCAGAAATCACCTATTTACATCTCAGTGCATTCATGGCAAGGACCTTGTGACCACACTTGTATTTCCAAAGCTTCCAAACCTTCCTAGGTTATTATAACTGTTTGATTGATGGGGTGGCCATGTTATTCCTTGCCTCTTTTTTTAATGTTGTAAGTCTTAAGATCTTACTGCTGGGACTTATGCCTCTCCCATGAGATGCTATGTAAGGTGGCTCTCTCAAGAGTGTAATCTTACCTTCCTGCACTCATCATGAAGAAAAAAATTGCACATGCAAGACTCTCATGGTTCTCTCCTCTTTGCTCATACAAGCCAAAAGGAGAAAAAAGGTCTAAGGAGATGAGAAAGATTGCTGCAGAATTTTACATCTACTTTGCAAGTCCCTTACAAAGCTACAAACTACAAAGTTAATATTGTGGTGATTTACATTCTGTCTTTTACATAAAGTGAAACGTTATTACTACAGAAGAACTCCAATGTTTTCAAGACAGAGAACTGTTTCTTTGGAAGTTCCACATACGCAATCTCTAATATTTGGTAAAATCCCACATCTTCCATTAAAGGAGGTCTTGTAACTTCTGAAACTCAACACATAATAAGAATCAAGAGGAGTTCTTTCTAATAACTTGTAGGCAGTTTGAATGTGAACAACAAGAAAAATTTAGTTCTATTTAAACACAGCCCTCATTGAACACTATGCTTTGGAAAACTACTATGTAAGGAAATCATGTAAGATACCCATAAACCTGGCTAGTTAGGCATTTGCAAAGCTGTTTACCTCCACAATCAACAGCTAAAATCACAAGTGTTCAAGGAAATATATCATGTACCACTAAAGCATAGCACTGAATTTTTTACTGTGAATTTTTACACATTTACAGTGTGTTCTTTGGCTTCTCCCACATTAACCAGAAACATACATAGGTATGGCTGAATTTATCTAGCAAAATCTTCCCATTACCCCAGGCTCATCCACCTTGGTTCAGGCTGAAGGCAGTGATAATGTGCTGCTTCCTCCACTGGACTGATCTTCAATTCTGGAATTCTGAATACTTCAAGTAATTGATTTATAGATAGCAAATAAAGACCCCTGGGAAGGGCACAGTGAAGTAACAAGGCTCCTTTCTCTTTAATTAACTCTCACACTGAATTTAAATGAGAGGTTTAATTGTGAAGCTGTTTACTTCTCATCTGCCTATTACAGCAAGTAAAATCTATGCTTCATAGGTAGCATTGTTTTCATTGGGTTTTGTCTGATACAGTCTTTCTCCATGCACTAAATTAGCTAAAAAAAAGCAACTAAGCTGCTTTGATTTCTGGTAGGCTACTGCAGTATCTTCATTATGAAGGGGGGGTTAGGGTTTTTTACATCTATTAGACTTGCACTGTTAAAGCATGCCTCACAGAAGTGTTTTGCTTTTTCAACCTCATTTAAGAATAATTTTTTCTGATTCAGGAACTACACTACATTTCTCTATGCATATACTAAATTAATGCAACATGCTGGATCAAGAGTTCCTTCCTGAGATCAATGGAACCCTAGCCTAAGCCAGGCAGCAACTCCCTGCTTACCAAATCTGCATTCACACTGTAAGAATTTTAAACTGAACTTTGGTCTGCTCTGTAAATACTCTAAGTGGAATACAGGGCATTGGTTTTAATTTTTAAAGTACCCTAATACATTTTGGTATCTGTTAGCCTGACAAATTTCATATTTCCTTGCAGAGAACTCAGAAGAGATCTAAGAGCTGAAAGCCTGCTAATTTACATGAGAGGGCAGTGTTAGTAAAACAAATTTTTTCTCAAAAGGCTTTTTTTTTTTTTTTTTAAATACTGACTTCAACCAAAATGTTGTAATTGACTTCAAACGAGGTCCAGATTTCACACTTGAGATCTACACACACGTTTTTTTTTTAATTTCTCTGAGCCATGGCTGACATTCTGAGAACACTCCAGACCATACATTTCTTCCTAAGAAATGAAATGTAATGCACAGAGAGGGATACAGGGCCACTTAGAAGGTCTGTGAACATCACTCAGGAAGCAATTACCTATGCAATGAAGTCTATTTGATTACCAAGCTGTTAGTGCTTTATACCCACTGTATGTATTATGTACTGAAACAAATGAACTGCACATACATGGAGATGTGGGAATTAGAATGCCTGAGGCATTACTCTCTAAGGCTGAGGTAAATGAACCTTGTCTGCAGGGATCCCACAGATGCCCTGTGTTACAAAAATCCTTATTTTTACCTGGGAAAATCAGAGCTCAACCTTATTGATAGCAAAGTACATCAAATCCTTGACAGCAAACAATGAATACAGGGATTGCTGTAAAAGATGAAGGTATTAAACTTAATGATTTCTCAACACCACTGAAAATTAGAGGTAAAAATGGAATTTCTTATTTTTTAGATACTAAACATCCAAATTCATCTTCTGTCTCATTCTAGTTTGTATTTTAACACAATAGTTTCCATTCTTCCAGTGGAGAACAGGAATCATTTGCATTCCTGAAGAATGAAATTTTGCTAAAACTATTCAGAAAGGAAATCACAGTTTTTATGCTCACACTCTGATTTTCACTACCTGATGCACCACTGTATCTAGCAGTCTATGCATTATAGTGCTGGAATATAACTGATAGAGAAAGTCCATGTCAATAACAAATTATGAGTCTTGAATCTGGTATGTCTTCCCTATATTACTCTGTTGAATGAGAATCAATAACTTCTGTCTTTTTCCTTTGCTTATGGAAAAAACTGCACAAAGTCAAAATGTACAGGTTAGAGTTTTCTATGATTTTTTTTTAGCTACATTTCTCTTTGCAGGTCTGTTTGAAAATCACCTCTGAGAATTTAGGAGTCATGGGAAGATAAAATGTTACTCATATATGATGTTTATTAAATAATCTCCTATTCACACCTTTCATTAGCATCAAATACAAGACTGTGCAAAACAGCAGTTCTGGAAGTGACTGAATCCTTCTAATAAATTAAACAATGGGTAAAAGAAAAATACTTAAACTTTATCTTAAAATCAGCTAGTAATGACACAAGGACACCTAGTGAAGTTCATAAAATAAAGCTTCAAAGGTGCTATGAAAGGTAAAGATAATGCCTAAAAATCAAAATAAAATCCAATGGGCAGCAAACTCCATGCAGAAGTTGATTTGCAAAATGAACAAGCACCTGTCACTTAGCTCAGTGACAAGTCTCCCATCAGCTTCAACCCAAGTGTCATCAATCCCATGGAAAACTCAGATTACCAGAGAAAAACATAGCTCATCTTTGAGAGCATACAGTTTTCAACCTTGATATATGCAACATCTGAGTGAGTAAAGGTATAAGCATGTTACATCTAAGTAAGCAAAGGTTTCTTTTTGCAAAGGTAGGCATTTCATTAATAGTCCTAGATACTGATAAGTAAATTGCTTAAGAAAACTTTAATCTTGATAATATAATTAATCCGTTTCTCCCTGAAATTCAGCCTGACATCAGTTTCTCCTAACCACATGGAATGTATTTTCCTTTGTAGTCCAATCAGTTAGAGTATTTTGAAGGCTATATCGCTTTCTACTTAATCAGTTTAATTTAAAGCTACAAGATGCCCTCAGAGAGCTCATCAAAGAACGTAGACATGTCAGTACATTATTTTTTTTTTCAGTGACAGCAGCTCTAAAATGTAGCAAACACTATTTACTTAAAAAGAAAAGTTTTCCCTTACGCAATGATTGCTGGAAGAATCATTAATGACAACAAAAGTTAAATATACCTCTTATCATTTATATGTCTTCTAGCCATGTGGGATCCCTTGGGTCAAGTTTGAGACACAAAAAGTACACAGAAAACTAAATAATATTCATATATAATGAACATGAAAATTAACTGGGAAATTGCTTGCTCTTAATTACCAATTTTTACATAATGACCCAGTATCTCTTTGGTCTCTCCTAATACACGAAGAGATAGTGCATTGTGAATGTTTCTTAAGTGCCAATTAAAGCTCAGATTCAGACACAGCTTATTGAAAATATGCCAGAGCAATTTCAGATTGTTGCAGCTCTGCACTAACTTTATTTTTCTTAACTTATAAATTATTTTTTTCATTTACAAGCTAAATCATACCTCATCTGCCCCATGTAAACTTTAGGAAAAACACTGCTGCAGTATCCAAAAGCATCAAGCTCAGGATACTCTGTCCAAAGGCAGGGGCAAAGAATTCTTGCTATAGGAGAAGTTGAGAGTATTCATTTCCTAAACCACTGATGCAAGAAACAGTCAGATTATTATATTCATAATTTTTAAAATCCTCCAAGCCATTTTGAATTTGTAAATGTTATTTACATGTATGTTAATCTTTCTCATGCTGGCTACAATATCTGAATGTGAATAAAAAAAAAACCAGAAAAAGCTAAGCTGCATTAGGATGTGAGCAAGCTGAGAAATCTGCATGACTATTTAGAAAGAGCTGGCTATTAAAGTGAACTTACTAGACATCCTTTTAAAACTAATTTCCTAATTTCCTTTTTTCTTTCCTATAATTTGTTTCATTTAATATTCATTTGCCTTTATTTTTGCCATCTTTCATCTGGTCTGCCATTTGAGGTTCCCTGACCATGTGGTTCCTTCCTATTATTTGATCTGCTCACAGGAATTTGTGACTTTGAAACGTCTAACGTCACCAGTCTTTAAATGTTATGTTAAAATGTAATGAAATATAATCATAAAGCCATGTGTTGAGCTATTTAGACACAAATTCTGAGATGAAAGATCTTGATCCATACACTGTGTGGTCCAGAAGACATCAGGTTGCTCTGGGACACACCAGACCTTACATTACCCCCATCAGATCTATTTTCTTCTAAAATCTCACCACCTCTTAATTCAGAGATGGAAAGATTGTGTTTCCATGCTTGCTAACTTCTCCACAAATACTGGTATTTTTCCCCCAGTTTTGTGTTGTCAGTTTCACTTTTTAATGCCACAAATGACCAATACTTTCTCAATAGCTTTCCTTCTTAAAACATTTTCCCTTACATTCACTTCAGTCATCTGATTAATTTGACCAAGTTGTACCTACAAATACCTCTGAGCACCATATTACACAGTGAACTTTCTGTGTGGGTTTTATACCTCTGGGATACATTATCAGTGATTAACATCACATATATTGGTCAGTACTCAAGAGATGTCCTGAAGAGGCTTTGGTCACCATAGCACTGAACCTATTATCAGATAAATAAATGAGATGATGAGATTTTCAACTGTCTGAGCAAATTTATCTCATTAATATGATATATTGTAATGCTATAATAAGACATTGTAATGAAGTTTTCTGTGTATTAAAAAAAGTACAGGGTTAAGACAATATGCTTGAATCCTTCTAGTAATATGTAAATTTGCTACCTAGAATGAAGTATACTGGAAATCTAGGAGTGTCTCATTTTGGCTGAGAGCAACAGTGACAGATGGAGAATCCATACACCTCCTAAGCACAAAGGAATGGGATTTGACTGCTCCAGGGCTTCTGAAGGCAGGTTTCCTTTTCTGTAGCAAGGCTTTGCAGGACATTCAAGGTCATGTGTCCCAGGTAATAAAGACAACTGTGTAAGCACTGCTTTGTCCTCTAACACTTCCTTTGGCAAATTCAAGACTACAGTGACTGAAATAAGGCATATTAAGAACTGAAAGCACAGGGTTCATCTTGAAATAAACAGAGGATGGAGATTTGACAAAACACCCTTTCCTAGTTTCTGTTGGGAAACACCAGCAAGCACAATGGCTTAAGATGTTTCCTTTTTAGCTCTAATTGAACATTTCTCATGCTTATTTATGAACAAATTGAAAAATTAATGTGAAACAATGGCATAATATACATTACCTGTGTAAACATGTATGCTGTCTGAGACACCATCTTGGTAAAATTAAAATCCTAAGCGTAAGATTTTTATATGCTCAAAAATTAGGAGAGCATTTTTAATTGTACACTGAGGTTACCTCTTCAATATTTTTTATGGAACTTCCTGTGTTCCAGCTTGTGCCCACTGCCCCTTGTCCTGTCACTGGGAACTACTGAGAAGAGTCTGGCTCCACCTTCCTTGCCCCCACCCTTTAGATACTTGTAGACATTAACAAGGTCCCCCCTCAGCCTTCTCCTCTCCAGGATCAAGAGTCCCAGCTCCCTCAGCCTTTCCTCATCAGAGATGCTCCAATCCCCCCATCATTTTAATTGCTCCAAATGAGGTGAAAAGAAGCCTTGAAGCCTACCATGTCTCCAGGAAGCAACCTATTTACTGACTCAGTGGCTGTTCAGAGAAACAGAACCATCACTCTGTTCTCCTAGATGTTAACACTACCTTCAAACTAGGGGGGATGGTATCCCTTCAGCCAGACCTACTCATGGGACTTACTTATACACCCCGTGTTTACTAGGCTAGCTCCTAAAAACTACAAAGACCAGCCTGACTGTATATATGTGACAGGAAGATGATCGATCAGGGCTTCAGAGTAAACATTATTAATTGTAGGAGGCCACAGTTACTCAGACAAAGAGGATGTAAACACAAAGAATTTCTTCTCAATAATTATTTGTAATGGTCTCACACTAAAGCCTATGGCAGTAATTCTCCTTTTCAGTACTTTCAACACTGGGTTTTTAGATTTATTTTGACCTTTTTCACTGATGGCACTGGAGAGGAGATTTGTTTGCTTCTGAAATGGTAACAGAAATGTGTTTATTATTTAGGGTCAGTTTAACAGCTACTTCTACACTAAAACATTCACAACATACTGAGTGAGGGAGAAAGGAGCTGATGTCACCTTTAACACAGTACCTGGCAAATTTGGGATTTTCTGAATCGTTGCTTAACTCTTCTAAGCAGAGACAGAGAGAGAAGGAAGTCAGACTCCAGGGTCCACTTAATTTCATTTCTTTTATTCAAATTGTTTCTAAGATTAAGCTAGGCATCTCAGACAAATATTTTCAAATTAGATACCACCATTTACACCTGTGCTTCATGTTCATCTGTATGTATGCCTCATTTCTCTGTGTGCATGAACACTGCTGGTTCTGTACTCCCCCTCTTGCCTTCTGCAGCAAACTGTTGGCACTTTGGCTTATGAATTAGTGCAACAAATGTCAGTGCCATTAGACAGGCCTCTAGCTACAAGGTTGTTTTTTACTTTTAGATACTACCATAGCCAGAATTTCTGACCTTGTGACGCTATGTATCTTCTTAAGAAAGAGAGGGAAGAAACATATGTCTATGTTTTCATACACATACATATGAAAATGTATGAGCACTATACATATATATAGATATATACATAAATTAGGGTTGAGAGATTGCTTCAGAAGAGCATAGAGTATTCAGCACCCTGTTTCCTGTATGGCCTTACTGCATACAAAAGAACAACAAAACCCCTTTAAAGTGAGTAACGTAGTTTAGAAAAATCACTTTATAGCCACAATCATTTTAATGTCAGGTTCAGCCACAGTTTGAAATTGTTTTTCTGTATTCCTTCTAATAGAACCATGGCCATGCTTCTGGACAGGATGCCCATATACTGCTGAATTATTTAATCACAACCCCTACTATCAAGTTTTATTTATCCTTGAAGTAACATCTCCCATAGATCAGGCAGGTAGATTAATATCTGCCTAGCATTCAAATCACAGAGTGAGTAAAATGAAACAGGGCAACAGCTGTGTTAACACAGAGCTGCAATAACTGCTGCAGATAGCATCTACAGTGTACAGATCACTTTTCTAATTAGATCAGAAATGGAGGAGCAAGAAATGCTTTATTAAAGCTGTAATTTCTATAAATCAAGTAGTCACAACCACTCTTGTTTCCATGGCAACAGACCTGTCATAGGGGCACTCATTAGCTGCAGCTGTTATCACTGGGGTGACATGGACCACACATTGCAGAACACCAGTTGGGAAGCACAGTCCAGTTTAGAACCCAAAGCTATCAGTGGATGTTTCTTCACAACATGAAATACTGAAGTCCTGGCTGTGCTCCCAACTTTGGCCTCTCAGCATCTCTCTGGGATTGTCTCTGGAGTTTTCCCAGGGTTTCCCCCTTTGTTTGCCCCACTTTCCAGGTTTTGATCCTCAACAGCACCTGATTTTTGGAGGAGCAAAGTAGTCTTTAGCTATGTTTCACTCCCAAATGGCATAAATTTGTTGGCTCTCAGCCCCACGTGTGGGACTGTCTTTTCAGATGTACCCCTTTTGTATTCCTTTTGCAGCATCCTGTAAATGTTACCCTTGTACTACAGCTATTCTGCTCCTGTAATTTACTTATTAGCACTGAGCCAGATTTAAGCATATGTTAAGTGTTAGCTCACAGAATATGCAATGAGAAGAAAACATCCATCATCTCCCAGATGTCATCAGCTGTCACTCTGTCCATGAAAAATACGTCGGTGTTTACCTCCTATTTTTAGGGTATACCAAGTATGGGTTTTGCAGCTACAGAGACGCTAATGGGACTGAATGTTCCACCAGTACCTTCAGAACCACATCAGTGCTGTTGTCTTTCAGGCATCACCATCCCTTTGGCAACAATTCCAAAGAAAACACATCAGATACTGCCATTACAAGAAAAAAAAAAATATTCCACAGATTTGCTCCACTGCTTAGCATTGTATTCCTTGTATGAGTTACACAAGCTTCCCACTCTAAAATGTTTGAAGATGTTAATACCACCTCTTCCAGTTGCCAATACATGGTACATATGAGTCTTCACAGTTTAGACCAGGTTTTCTGAGAGCATAAAGGAATTTGGATCTCTCTAACTAGTGACATGCTTATTACATCTGCCAGAGTTTCAGATTTATCAGTCATTTAAAATTGTTCAGCCTTTCCACAAATTTTCAGGTGATACCCTTTTCAATAATATGTCTTACCATGACTACCACTTTTAATTGCTTTATTTAAACCAGCTTTACCACATGCTCTGGCTCTTCCATTTACACAGGACACCATGACCTCCACAATGAAAGACAACACCATCCAAGTGAGTAGTTTATGATACTGTCTTCTGCAAAGCAGGTGTACTATATTGCTACACAAACAGGTTGTAATGGAAACTATTGCTCACCCTCACAAACAGAAACACAAGCCAGTAAATAAATTCAATTATTGTTGGGCCTGCAACCTCAGTCTTTAATTTACTACACAAGTGACCTGCCACTGAGCTAGAGAAGCACTTCCATCAAATCAGTTCATGTTAATCAGAAGCAATGGGTCCCTCTGGAGAAGCATAATTTTAAGTCCTCCTAAGTTTCATCAAAAAGCCCTTCCTGGTATGCCACAGGACCATGAAACGCAGTCCTCGGGATAAAAACTCTATGAAGTTATGCAATTATAAAACATAGTGAAAAGTGCTAGAAGTGAAATTGCAGAAGAAGGCCATGCAGCACACTGAGGAGCGGGACAGAAACACAACAACCCTCTTTCCTTTCTGCTGGAAACCTGTTCCAGAGTGCACCAGCTTCACAGGATATTGAGCAAAAAGGAGGCTAACCATATTACCAAAACACACTAAATTCTGGTTCTGTGAATGGAAAAGCCTCCAGGCTAAATACTGTCTGCAGAAGGGCAAGAGAGAGCAAGGCCATTCACACCTCACCCATCCCCAGCCTGGCCCTGTTCAGGGGCTGCTGAGATCCAGCAAAACCCCAGAGGAGAGGCAAGGGGACACGGGAAGTGCAGCCTGAGCCCTTCAGCTGCTCCTCTCCTTCCACACAGCATCACCCCCCTCCTGACCTGTGTCAGGAACTCAACCTGATTACAGAATCACAGCATGTTTAGGTTGGAGGAAACCTCGCAGCTCATCCAGTCCAACCTGTGACCAACACCATAAGCTAACCACTAAACCACGTCCTTAAGGACCAGCTCCAAATGCCTTTTAAATCCCTCCAGGGATGGTGACTCCACCACTGCCCTGGGCCATCCCAATGCCTGACGACCCTCTCAGTGAAAAAATGTTTCCTAACACCAAGCCTGAACCTCCCCTGGTGCAGCTTCCATCCATTCCCTGTCACAGTTTCCTAAGGAGCAGAGGCTGTTTCCCTCCTCACCCCAACCTCCCTTGAGGCAGCTGAAGGGAGCCATAAGGCTCTCAGCCTCTTTTTCTTCAGACCAAACACCCCCAGCTCCCTCAGCTGCTCCTCCTCCTCTCCAGCACTTCTACTGCCCCTCTTACAGTGAGTGAGGTGCCCAGAACTGAACACAGTACTCAAGATTCTTTATTGCTTCTCTTTGCTGTGGTACAAAGCAATAAAGAGAATTTCTCTACAGAAATGAAATAAATTTTCTACTGCATCACCCAATTATGAGTAAAAAAAAAAAAAAAGATCCTGAAGAAATTCTGATGCAGAGAGATGGAAAACTCACTAATTTGTTAGGAAAAAAGAAATAATCGATACATACACATTTGTGTTGAAAGACTGAATGCTATTACTGCTCCCTTTCTCTATTTATTGCAGAATTGCCTCTGAACAATATCAGTAAACAAAATACTACATCAATAAGCTTTTTACAAAGTAACATGCAAATAAGGTTTTTAAATAAAGTTTATTTAATATTTGATTACATTATTTATTCATCATCTACGACCCACCCTTGTGGGGAAACATTACCTCCTTGTTAATCAAAAATGACTTCCTCTTTGAATGCAAACCACATTAGCACTCCAAAGGGACATTTTTTATTTTGCTTTCCAGTATTTTTCCCACTAGCTTGGTATTTGTTATGTCTTGCTTTTAAAACATTACTGAGTTTTTATTTACTTTTTAAAGGAGTGAAAGGTGAGAGAGTTTTGGCACTGCTGACTGAGAGAAAGACATAAATATGGCACAGCAGCACACCCTGCCTCCTTGCACCTCTTAGGGCAGAAAGACTGAAGTGACATCAGATCTTCCATTCAGGTAGGCTAGTTTTTAAAAACTCAGGAATATTCTCACTGATAAGCAACACCTCCTTCTCTAAGCTCAATAATGTGGCTCTCCTACTCCACAAAAGAAAAAATCAGACTAGTTTGGTTTGGAAGGGACCTTTAAAGGTCATCTAGTCCAAACCCCTGCAGACCAGTTGAGGTCACCTCAACCAGACCAGGATGCTCAGAGCCCCTCGAATGTCTTCAGAGTAGGCTTCCACCACCTCTCTGGATCTGTTCCAGTGTTTCATCACTATCTCATAAAAACTTCCTTCCTTATATGCAGTCTAAATCCATACTCTTTCAGTAGAAAGCCACTACCCTTTGTCCTATCCCAACAGGTATTGCTAAAAAGTTTGTCCCCATCTTTCTTATAAGCCCCCTTCCTTTTAAGGACTGAAAGACCACCTCAAGGTGTCCCCAGAGCCTTCCCTTCTTTCAGTTGTCCACACATCTGAACAGTCACTTCCCTATGCTGTAGTAAAATCCCACCCAACATTGCTGCTGTTTCACTTCTTTAGTATTTGTGAGTTGTTTTAATTAGTAGTAGTAACTGGGGAACCTGTGTAAGAGGCAACTTGTGGATTGCTGAGAGAAAGATCTACCAGGTAAGGCCCTGTTCTTACATGTGTACCTCATTAGAAATGACAGAGGATAACAAAAAAAAAGAGGTACCAATTAACACCAAACTAATAAAATTTTACAGTAATTAGTATTGGTTTGTAACTCCTTAAAGCATGAGAGAAGAAGACTTGAGAGTTACCAAGCAAAACATGCAATAAAAAACTGAATTCCCCACAGAAATACCCACCCAAAACATTACAGACCACAGCACACACAAGTGCACTTCCATGCCTTTGACTTACAGGCTGTTGCACAAGTTTAAAAATTTTTCATACCACAGTAGGCAGTTAAAAAGCAATAATTTGTTATTTATTTCCTCATTATTGAACCTGTGCCCTCAAGAAGCATTTAAAAACCTCTGGGAAAATACTGTTTTTCTTTAGAAACCGTAGAAAACTAATTATTAGTAAAATGGCTTGAAAGCAAATAGATTTCAGAACATGAACAGCCACTAAGGTAATGCTGTGGGGTTTTTTGGAGCTGTTTGTTAAACTTTCACCTCCCTGCTACCACAACAAGGCTTTAGTTACCTTCCCCTGTGCACGCAGGCAAACAGCAAGCACTGGGAAATTGGCATCTTCTGTTACAATCACTTTTGGGGGAACAAATCCCCCCAAAGCCTACATTTCACCATACAATTTTCTAAAATTCCAAATTTTTAATACTGCTACTAAAATTTCATGTCTGTTGTTCGAACAGCTGACAATGGAGACCCTTGCTACCAGCCTATAAACCAGTTGGGAATTAGTGGCTGCTGGGCATAAATGAAAAGAAATAGCTGTGTACATTTTCAGCTTATGGAACAGTGACGTCAACTGTGGATTTTTAATAAAACAGATTTTTTTAAGATGACTTCATTCAGAACAGATTTTACTCCAGTTCCATCCTGTCCTTGCACTTTATGTCTGTCCATATATGTACAAAACTAGGGAAAGCAGGAATTTTAGTGCACATCTTCAGAAAACAGATTCAGTTCTTGAGAGCACAACTCAAAATTAAGACATTTTCTGCGTGCATATGGGTATTACTGATGTTCTGAATGCACAAAAACTTTCCATTATGTTTTCTGGAATAAACCTAGAGAAAATTTTAATAGCCTGTGGTGGAGGTTGAAATGTTTTACTCTCTGTTCTGAATTCTTCCCCCTGATAAGCAGTGCTGTATCCTCTCAGCAAATGGACTCTATTTTTTCAAAATGTTTTGTGTTTGCTTTACAAACATTTTACTTCTTGATCTTGGAATGCATCACTTAAAAAATTCTAAGACTTTTCTCTGTGAGTTGTCTATTTCAACTACTCTTCTGTACTGAACCACTCCAGAACATTTTATCCTGTGACAGAAATTTTAGCCATCAGCTTTAACAATACAGTAGGGATCATAACCATTAATTTTCTTAACTATAAACTGTCAAACTTCTTAGAAAGTTTGGCATGCAAGCACCTCTGCGGGGCATTCATCCAAAAAAGGTGTGCACATAAACCTCAAGGAAATTACGTTGTCAAATCTTCAACCCAGAATACCTTCCTTATATTCTTATCCCCAAATCCCAATGGCAAATCACTGCCTCCACACAGCAGCTTTTGTCATGCAGTCTGATGCAGAAGTTACCTGTGATCAAGCAGTGTGAATTGCACCCTGATCCAGAACAATGCAAGGCATTGCTGCAAATTTTTCTCATTTCCCATTTCTTATTACTCGCTGCTCACATCTAATAGGCTTTAGTGTTCCTAGATTAGGGCTGAACAGCTGAAACCCTCCAGATCTAGGAATACAGATTGGATTTTTACCATAGGTGATTTCTACATATCTGCTTGTCATTTGCTTTTATTTGCAATTCAGAAATACAATGTCAGAAATTGTTAAGAAAATAATTACTTGGACTGGATAAACACACAACTCAATAGCAGATTATACTCTAGGTCAGCTCCAATATATCACATTTACAGCATCATGAGGTGCTAGCAAAATAAAGGAAAAGATAAGAAGTCCTGTTAACTTCCAGAAAGGAAGCCTGAACCACACACCTCTCCCCTTTACTTTTTTTTTTCCCCAAATAATAATACTCTTAAAAAGAATGCTATATCCATCTTTCTTTTATCTAGACAAAGTGTTCTGGTTTTACTTGTCATCACTGACTGGCTCAGTTAATTTAGAACATGACCACTCCCTCTGCCAGCATATCCAGTTTCCTGTGGCAAAAGGCTCATAAATCTGTTCAATTGCTTTGTCTACCCAAGTCATTACAGCATGCTACAGTCTTCTACTGGCAAATATCCGAGGTCTTGCATAACCTTTTAAGGGAGAAAAGCTGTGGCTGATCTTCCTTTTTATAACTTACTTAACCTCCACCACTATGGACACACACTGGCTCTGTATAAATCAATAAACCCAGACAAGAGAGTGCTGGAGGACACACACAGCTGAACTGATAGCAGCACACTCTGATTCTGAAAATAAGTAAGGGAGATGTTCTCCAAAAGGAAAAAATTCCACATGTGATTTGGTTGGGGAGGGTTTCATTATTTAACAAGGCAGCAGAGAACATTGAAGAGAAATGAGTAATCAGTATTTGTGCTGCTAGAATATTAAAGACATATGGGCTGCATTTTGGCATAAGGCTTTAAGAGCTGCAGAATCAAACTGAAGTAGCAACTGGAAGAGATTCCTAGGCTAAAACCTGTGGGAGGTACCTCTGTAGAAGTGACCATTCTACACTGCCCACAGAGGAATGTGCCTCACAGCCTGTGTGAGAAAGTGTACCACCATACAGTCATACAACAGCTACTCTTTTTCTTCACCACTACCACCTATCAGGGCAGATGACTTTTTGGATCACTTTCATACTTAGCATTCCTAAAATCAGGAATTAAAAAAGTCATGACCTTTTAAGTATTAGTTCTATCAAGAAAATACAAAGCCCAAAGCCAAAGTCATTCAATACCTATCAAATCAGTGAAGCATAATGATACATAGAGATACAGAAGAGATGTGACAAGCACAGCACATTCATCCTTGCAGGAGCCCCACTGCAGTCAGTGTAGTTACATCATTCCATCTCCTACAGCACCCAAACATTTTGGAATGTTTAAAACTCTCAGAAAAAAAGTTAGCTTTGAAAGGATACACATTTAGGTACAGTCTTCCCAGGAAATTCTCTCTTACCAGTAAAAAAAATTTGAGCTAGAAAATAATCATTAACTTCCAGCTTTCTCACCCAAACCATGAGGCAAAAGGGCATTAAAGAAGATTTCTATGTTGGTGAAAGTACAACAGGGCTTCTCCTGAGGAAAGGAAGTAGGATATAAATTTACAAAGAAGTTGTTCAGTTACATTTAGTCCCTCATCTGTTTTTGTTCTTGGCTTCACTAAATTACAAGGAGAAACTTAATTCAGTGCCAGATCACCAAAACAACAATACTCACTGGACAGAAAAAGAGCAAAAAGGTGGAGGCAAAGGCTGCTAGAACAAAAGAGAGAAGCACAGCTGTTATGTACATACATACATATATAGCAGAAAATACATACTGCGTACACGCATGCACACACACCACTACATGGAAAATAACAAACACCCACAGAGGGAAACACAGAGATGCACTAAGCACAGCTTTGCATCTACATAATGCAGTTTTATAGCAGCATGATTATCTGGTTAAACAGTAACACTGTCATGTAAACTTTTTTGCAGTGACAGTAGATACCAAAACACAACAAAAGTAAACAAATTCCAGGCTCCTGGACCAGCCCTGCTAATACACCAAGTTTCAGAAACAATTTTCCCTGTTGTTTAAGTAGATTTGTGCAGAGCAAACACCTGCAGCAGGCTCAGGTGCACAGGAATGGGCACTTGGCTGAAGACTGGGGACTCAGGAGATTTTTGACACGTGAAGCATCAGCTATTGCAGGCAGCAAGGAGTGCTCTTGACAGCCAGTGTCCGTGGAATGAAAACCAAACCAAACAAAAATAACCCCAATGTTTTGCTGGTTGGTTTTTGTTTTCCTTTCCTGTTCCTGGTGACAGGAAGAAAACTTAACTAAATGATGTGAAATCAGTATGTATCCTCAGTCAAAAAGATAATATCTCTAGAGCACAGTGGCAAATCAGGTGAAATTTTGTTGGAATATTTAAATGCATTTGAAAACTTTAAGATACATAAATAATTTTGAAAACAGCTCATTTACTTAGTGACCAAGCAGTACATAGTAAATGGGAAGTAAGAGAAGCATTTTTTAAATGGTCCTGTTCTGAAAATTCTGATAAGCAACCTGAAACCTGAGTAGCACATTTTTTTTCAATAGTTAAGTTTTATTGTTCTCTTCATCAATTAGTAAAGGTTCCCTGGAAGAGAAGTTCAGCAGATCCACTATTTGGACAGCATATAACACAAATATCAGTAATGTTTTGACGTGTTTGCAACACAAAATAACAGCTCTGTGTGCACACAAAACATGACACAGGACATTTTTAACTTGCAAAATAATAAAACTTCAAAATAGAGTAAAAATATTTTTGTTTAACTAAGGTGAACCTCAACATTCCATGTGAAGTTTATAAATATTATTACTGAATGTACCAGAGGAAAGGAAAATCCCAATTTTCCAAGAGAATAAGCACAAATTAAAGGTTATAAATTTGGTAATAAAGCTGAAGCAAAGTCACAAAAATTTTATTTTCTTCTATAAAAATTTCAACTGATCTTTATAAATAGATGAGGCCTTTGATGTAAGGAGTATTCTCTGAGGAGTTAACTGCATGCTGAAACTAAGGGCTTCAAACTCCAGAAAGAAACTTAGAACAGTCTTGGCTTGGCTGAAGCCATTCTGAATTTATCCTTACTTTTAGGCGAAGTATCATGTTGCTCAGGGTGGGCAGAGAGAGGGATTGATTCACATCCTTCCCTTAAAAGAACTGTTTTCAGGAGATGCTTCTATCATTCTTCATTGAAAACAGAGCCAAATCATAGGTGATCAGAGCTGGCCCGGAGAGAGAGTCTCTGTTTCACTTAAGAACTCTCTTGAGATGCACACAACTTCTTGTGTCCTTGCAGTTTTCGGGAGACATTTTCAGTAGGAAATGGCAGGCTGCAAAATTTACCCATGTTTCTTGCTTAATTTC
Organism: Florisuga fusca; assembly: GCA_038090715.1. Classification (NCBI taxonomy): domain Eukaryota; kingdom Metazoa; phylum Chordata; class Aves; order Apodiformes; family Trochilidae; genus Florisuga; species Florisuga fusca. The sequence continues at coordinate 7,972,489 of JAAWXA010000013.1, forward strand.
AGTACATTGTCCAAATCAAAGCAGGAGTACTTTCAGAAGGCCACTTGCTGATAGTCGACAGGAGCCTGGAACCTGACCTGAATTCCTGACAGCAGATCCCACCAGACTGCAACTAAATCAATTTCAGTATGCAAAGACTGTTTTAACAAATCTGTTCTCAGTTCAGCAGTTTGCAGGTTCTGGTCATCACAAAGTAATGTGAAGGCAGGCCAGCAAGGTACTCAAGGTATCCCTGTAGTCCTTCTTTAGGGATTTAGTTTAAACCCACAGGATTTGGGTTTCAGAATTCCAAGCCTATTTAATAGTCCCCCTGCTCTTCAGAAGAAGGGTTATTTGCAGCTTGGTGCTACACAATACTGATGAGTTACCACTTCTTTAAAGCTTTTGGTGCTTTCTACAAAATGTCTTTTGTCATCTTACAGAGTGGCGGAAATCTGAAGGACAATTTTTCTGCTTTTTTTAACTCACCCATCAAAACATTATTTTTATATTTATATGGGCCAAACAAAAGTATTTTGGTGTTAGAAATACAGGTTGAAAGGGTGAGCTGTCAAAAATCACTAACATTTTTAAATGTTTGGACCTTTTCCTCTAGTGTATATTAAGTCATCAGACCTTTTCTTTGTTTCTTTCCAATCTCAATTGGGTTTACATCCATTTTATTTTTAGTTTTCAAAAAAACTGTATGTCTTATATTCCTATCTCTGCTGGAGGGCATCTTGATCTAAAGTAGTAGATCATATTTACTACATTATTCTGATGGAGCCAAGAAAGAAAAGACTGGCAGACTCTAAACACAGATTATTCTATATTAAATATGGAACACTAACTGGCATTAGCTAAGTATTGGAGGCAAAGACAAACTAAAAATGAAAAGTCCCAATAGTATGTATCTTTTTTTTAAACACTAGTCTGGTGCTCTTCAGAAAGCTGGTAAGAGTAGGCTGGAAATTTCTGACATTTTTAGCAATCGTATCAGTACCAAATTGAATATATACATAACTCTGCATGTACAGATACACAGTCTTTCTCACATATAGATCGTTTTATACCAATTTTGAGACAGGTGGGAAGCTGTCTATATTTCTTCTTCTAATATAGCTCATACTAGCCCAAAGAAGAACAAGAATTATCTAAAAAGCAGATAAAACTCCAGGATTTCATACTCTCTTGTTGTCAACTATGAAGCTGTTGGGAGTGCCTTAGCCTTGACAATCCTTCCTTTCATGTAAGCAAGAATATTGAATTCTAAAACCTCAATTTTGGGAAGGATAATAAAACACAAAATAATTTTCCAGGAATTCCTGTCCCTTCCTTCCTTTTTTTTCCCCCCTTAATAAAGGCTTTTTTCTTTTACTTCTGTGATTTGATCAATACTAGATACTTTTTAAAGTTAATTAGGCACTACACAGGGCAGACGATGGTAAAGTGGTTTTGGAAACATCACTGGGTGGGTGCAGTCCTGGACTTGCACAGCCCAGCAAGAACACTGAGGGATTAAACCTGAACTCTTAAAAATTCAGACCAGCATTCAGAGAAGCAGCATTAAATCAGGCTTTCTACTGCTGGGTGAGTGATTAGATACAAACTTGACAGCAGCACTGGCAACAGCTGAACACTTGTATTTAAAATTATATGCAGAATGGCAGAGTTCTTTGATTGAGGATTCTTTATAATCCCAATGTACGTGTTTGTCATAAGGTAATTATACAGTGTGAGCATCTCTTTGGATGATGACACTGTTCTGCTCACTCTGCTGATGTACTGATTATATTATCTATGCATTCCTATGTATCTGGATGATTTCATACAAGCTCACTATTAATATTAATCTCTATCTGGCTGATACTAATTACATTAAAAGTAAATCTAAATGGCAGAAAAACTAGTTTTAAATTCTGTGTCTTAAAGTGGACTCTTGTTCATGGCATTGTTTGCTTCTTTCTTCTCATAGATGTGCAGGAGATTCATATCCACTTATTACTCATGTCCTGTATTTCTGTCAGCTGTTCCCTGTACTTCCCATCAAGCTCCCACAAATTTCTTCTTATGCATTAAGTAGAAATTACTATGTACTTGTTAATCAAGGATATTAAAACACATTTCTAAAGAAAAAAATGAGAAGATTTTTAAAATTATTTTATCACAATTGTTGGCTTTCCAACCTAGCAAATTATCCTAAACCATTCTACTTTAACCAGGACCATCTTTCACCCATACAATGGATAATGAAAATTATGCAGAGATGGTAGAAAATAAATGCCTTGACCTAGACTGCTCAAGACTACACACCACTTTTATTAATATACTACCATTGCAAAGATAGGCATACTTAATTTTGGTAATCTCTTGTCAATATTCAGCATGCTGGTGAAATATTCTCTGTTTATTAATCTCCTGGTTCACCATAATCAAAATACCACAAATAAAACTACACTTCCCTTTGGCCACTCCTCCACTGAATGCAAACATAGGGGGGATGGAAATAAGACTCCAGAGGAACTTAGCAAACTGGATTAAGTTTCCAAGGGCAAAGCCTTGCAAGGATATGAGATCTTACCCTTAGACCAGATGCACTATAATATGACATTGGGTTTAGTTCATCTACTCTGCAGGTGTGTGTGCTGTTTCTCTTGTGCAGTTTTAGAAACAACCAAAATTATTTATCTGTCTGGAGAGTCCCAGACTCTACTTAGGACACTGGAAATGCTGTGTTTAGACTGCTGCTTACTTTCCTAAGTCTGCAAGGATGCCTGAAACCTAAGATGGAGTGATGAATCCTATTCTCTTTTGGCAGCAATACTACTTCAAAGCTTTTGTTTCACCAAGCAAAGAAGCCATTTTTAAATCCCAGGCATGGTTACCTCAGACAACTCAGCTCTGGACTGTTCACACCTGCCTGTCCAGTCTCCTGTTACTTAAAACCTGAATGCTACAAAATCAAAGCATTCACATTTCCTCTTCTAAGGAAATCTGGCTTCCAATTCAGTGGAGTTTTCTTTTATGCTCCAGGCAGTAAACACAAACAACAAAACATACCCATGATATCAAAACCTGTATTTTTTCCCTCCCTAGCTTCACTTCAGCTCCAGAAGCTGGGGGGAAGAAACAGGGAGTAAATACCAGAGACCTTATACTGGAGAATGGCTGCTTTTTTCTGAGACTGTACACCCACGTCCTGCTTACCTCTAGCCCTAGCAGAACAAATTTACAAAGAGCAATTCACAAGGCTGTCTGAAAACTGAAGTCTGCAGGAATTAAGCAGCTCTTCCTCCTCACCATGATATGATTAGCTGTCTCTGAGGAGTGAGTGACGACGTCCCTCCCACTCAGCAGCTTCCGACTGACATTTCACTAAATAGAACTGGAATCTCAAAGGGTTGATCTGTCAAGCGGTTTCAAACCAGAAAAGATCAGGCAGGTTCAGCTTTCCCCCTTGGTTGCATCCTCATTTCTAATTTTCACATTTTATGCTTCATGCAAGTGTTAATTATGGAGATGAAAGCCAACTTGCCTTTATTCATCCATTCTTAGCACGTACACAAAAGAAAAGTAGAACTACACAAAAATTTGCCAAAAAGGGAAAAGGCTGACTACAGCTTGAGGAAAATAAAGCAGAGCACTGACTGTTGCAACATAGCTAATCATCATCATCATCTTCCTCATCTAATGTAGTAGGATTTTGTTTCTCAAATTTCCTCTGCCAGAGCTTATATAAAGCCACATTTTGAATTCTAATAGATTTTCTTTTATGACTGGTAAAATCATCAGAGAAAGCCAATTCATATCATAGTTTATTATAGAATGGGAGGGGTTGGAAAGGACCTCTGGGATCATCAAGTACAACCCCCCTGCCAAAGCAGATTCACCTAGGGCAGGCCACACAGCAACATCTTCAGACAAGTTTTTAAATTCTTCAGAGATGGAGACTCCACAGCCTCTGTGGGCAGCCCATGCCAGTGCTCCCTCACCCCTATACTAAAAAAGTTTTTCCCCCTGTTGAGGTGGAACTTCCTGTGTTCCAGTTTGTGTCTGCTGCCCCTCGTCCTATCAAAGGGCACCACTGAAAAGAGATTGTTCCCTTCTTCTTGACACCCACCCTTCAGCTATTTGTAAACATTAATAAGATCCCCTCTCAGTCTGCAGCTCCAGCCCCAGGTGCCTCAGCCTTTCCTCACACGACAGACGTTCCTGATCATCCCCTTTGCCCCTGGTTGGACTCTCTCTAGTATCTCCCTGTCTCCAAGAAGGAATGCACCTATCTTGACCTTGAAGGAAGTGATGTTTGAATAATAATCAGCTCTCTTGGGTCCCTCTGCCTATTAGAGTCTTAGCCCATGGGATTCCTCCAAGAAGGTCTTTGAAGAGTATCAAGTCAGCCCTCCTAAAGCCCAGGGTCAGAATCCTAATTATTGCCCTACCTCTTCCTTGTATCATCCTCAACTCCATCATGTTGTGATCACTACCACCCAGGCTGACCCCAACCTTCACGTCCCCAACCAGACCCTCTTTATTTGTTAATACAAAGTCTTGTGATTTGAGGTCACTTCCAGCTGGCAGCAGAAGGTCTCAACAACATCTCCTGGTTTGGTGTGCTCTGTAGTAGACATCTCCAACAGTTCTGCCCATATTTGTGTGCCACTTAATTCCTACCCATAAGCTCTCAACACACTCTTCCTCCCCTCAAAAAAAAAATTTGTTTGCAAATTCCAAAACAATTGTTTTTACTTAATAGATGATGATGATGGACAGATGTACCAAGAATAACGTGATATTACCACCATTTAATAAATTTGTGATACAGTGCTCACTAATAGTACCCCAAGTTTGTGAGATTCAGGATTCACTCCTGCCTGTATTTGCTATCAGAGAAAATTCAAACATGTGTTGTATCTCCTTTGATAACTCCCATAAAGGCATAAGACAGGCGTTTTGGAGTAAGTCTGTTTGATTATATTTTTAAAGCTCCCTCTCTGCTGTTGAAACTATTCTATGAGTTATAAATAATTCCACGTTCATTACAGAACTATAACCTAAACCTAAATCAGGCTGGAAGACTTTTCTCTGATTCTGGGACTTTGGTTTTAATACACAATGAAACAGCTCCATCATAACCAGTCAGATACAAAGTTTGTCTGCATGGCAGAATGATGGTGGAATGAGAGCATCTGTCTCAACTTTTCCTTAGAATAATCTTCATAATCTCAGTAAGACTGGCAATGAAGACACAGCAGCCTCAGCTGTATGCTCTTATAACCATCATGTAAATTCTCCAGAGATAAAATAGGTACTCTGATGCATACTGAGGTACTAGTAAAACCTATCATTCCACATCCTCCCTAGCCTTAATCAGGGTGTAAGTCTGTAACACATACCTTCACTATAGCATATTAAAAAAAAAATTTGTCTAGCTAACCACTAAGGCAACCTGGGTTTGGATGTGAGGTTATTTTTTATGTGAAGAAAGAAACAGGCTTTTAGCAAAAATGTTGTTGCCCAATACACAGATAAACAAAGAAGAATAAAGGCAGAAGAAAACATTTTTTTCTCTCTTGTTGGCTAATGTGATGCATGGCAGCATGCAGAATGCCCTGGCAGCTAGGTATGGAGAAGTTATCCAAATGCAATAAGCAGGATTCCAGAAAGTGTTGTAGTAGCTGGCACACAGTTTGTAAACACCTTAAATTTCTATGAGTTTATTGCCTCCATGGACTTCTCCGAGGCAAAAATGCCAAATGAGGATCTTCAGGGACTGCACAGCTTTGGATGAACCTTTACGATTTGTTGTGCCTGAACTGCATTGACTTTCCAAACATGCAACACACTGGACCAACACTTCTGGGAATACTGGATAAAGCTGACATCCTTCCACTCCAGAAAAACAATCACCTTTCTTAAAGATGTAGCAGTAATAAGCAAGATGCCTCCTCTTTATTTTGCTCTCTTTCTATGTTGATAAATGGGTACAGTGAGATACTTTGGTCTTTTTTTACCTTTCAAACCCAAGAGAGCTGCACTTTGGTAATGGACTGTTACCAGTGAAGGTACCAGGATATTAGTGGAGGGTAAAAAGTTCCACTTGATATACTGTTGTGCTTGAGGATTTTACATGCTGTTAATAATGTTTCGCTTTACTAAAAGAAATCTATCAACAAAACAATCAGTGCAGACTTCAGGATTAAAAGCTGGGGAACTGCTGAAGCCAGGTATTCATCAGTTCTCCCTTTCCCTCAAAAAGCCCATCAACATCTGCAGACAACTCTTTTCAGCAGGCTGGGTAATGTACATTATGCCCACACAACATATGAGTCATATAAGATGAATGTAATTGTAAAGCTAATATAGTTACACTATATCAATATAGTTACACTATATTGAGCTAAAACTGTATTTTAACATACTATAGCATGAAAAAGAGCATTTTTGAGAAAAACAAAGAAAACCAAACATACCAAACTTTTTGACTTCTACTTGTAATCTATGCAGCCCTGTCAGAATCCATAAAATCCTCAGAGATTCTTCAAATCTCTGAAGTTTACTCCAAGAGCAAGGCCAAAGAAAGCAAAAGGAAGGAATGAAAAAAAGAGAGAGAAATCATAATCCCACTGCATTTCTGAAAATAAATCAAGATCCTCTAATTTTCAGGAAGAAAAAGACATATCAAAATTCTAATGCTGAAATTTCTGAACAATCTACAGCTTAACTATAGCAGTGCATGAATTACTGGCTTGGGCACTGGAGTTTCTCTAGTTCTCCTGCACAGGTAAAATGCCTCATTTGTGCTCTTTTCCCTGGTCTAACCCATGCCAGAACTCCCTCACCTACAGATACCTGAGAGCAATACAAGTTTCTGGCCACACACTTGCTTTTGCCCCACGCAGAAGAACATCATGGGCACAGCTTCCATGCTGATCCTGACACAGGAACAATTTGGACCACTATGACTACAGAAAAGCCATGCATTAAGAACTCAGAATATTACTTTTTTTCCTTCAGTGCAGCTTGAACAAAGCAGAAACTTAGAAAAATTCACATGCCTGTGTGTGTAAGAGGACATTTATATAAGAGCACAAACACATCTCCAACTCTCAACATCTCCAAGGTCATACAGCTTTTCCATTTCTCCCAAGATTTCCAAAATAAATGTACCTAAAATGTACTGCACTGTGCTCTGGGTTTACTGTGCTAACACAGCTCTAGGCACCAGCTGCTACTTGACTGACATTTTATAAACACAATCAGTGAGATTTTATATCTTGTGTTAATTCTTAATGGCCACATGTACTGAATTCAGATTACAAAGTTTGCAGTGAGATCTGTGATGCACTCACAGGCTATTTCCCCACGGATACCCATGAGGGATACTCCACTGTCATTGATTTTAACTTTACAAGCCACATTACCTCAACTGGAAAAACTTCTATAAGAACTAATAGCAGCAAAATAATTTCTAAATAAATAAATAATTTTTTAAAAATGGAAAGACACTGCAGCCTTGATGAATATCTGAAGTGGCATAAATATATTTCTTTTTACCTGGGAGAACTGGCTCAATTTCATGTAGGAAATTTCCAGCTCTGTCTGCATAGTAAGTTAAGTACATGTGAACACAGAAGCTATGCAGGGCCTTACAAAGCACTAAACACTATGACATAAACTTCTGACATTTACAGAAGCCTTTGTAATCCCTTAGCTAACTAGATGAGAGACAAGAAAGAAAGAGGGGAAAAAAAGAACTAAGTGGGAAGCAAAAAAGCACAACTCAAAAAATAAAAAATAATTTTAAAAAAATTTCCCAGTCTGAAATTTTGTTTTGTTCTTGGTGTATTCCTGGTTTACTGCTTTTACTCAGATTCATTACCTATACTAGACAAAAGAGCACTGAAGCTCATCCCTTTATATAAAATATTTACAAGCTGTATGTTTGCCCAGAAGGCCTTCATGTTCCTTAGTTTCCAACTGGCAAAATAGGAAGTGTGATTTCTAGTAAATGTATGAATTACTACTATTAAGGTGGAACAATTTACAAACCACTACTTTTTGTGCCACATTTTTGACAAATTTCACTATTGCAAGCCATCAGTAAACAGTGCTGCAGGTTTTTACCTGTCTTGTACCTCTCACAGAAGCAGTACAAACAAAAAGAGGAGAGTATGCCATGGGAGGGAGCTGAAGCTGCTGAATTAAGGAAAAATAACCACCTACTTTGAAGATGTGTCCATGGAAAGCACAGGCTGGAATGCTGAAAAACAGTCATGAATACCATATAAAGTAGCAAATTCCTAGTAATTATTTTTTTTAACTGCTCAAATTAATAACAAACAAACATCTGAGTCATAGCAATAACTTCACTGACAACTTTCAGGCTTCTTTAGTCAACTCAAACATCCTTCATTAGGTTACAAGGGCTACTCCCACCTACACTGAGATTCTCATCTGTAGATTGTTTCCTAACCAGTACCACCCACCACCAGAAATTAATGAGATATGTGACTTACTTAGGTAAGCAGAAAAAGTACCCACATTTCATCTGCAAGCTGTGTTTTAAAGTTCCATAACCAATAGAAACTAACAAAAACAGGCTGTTGGAAAAAGATACTGTCTTTGTTCTGCAACAAAATATTTATCTTGCCTTTTCAACTCAAGAGTTTGTATGTGCAAACATACAACTTAGTGTAGGCAAATGCATTGTAGCTATCTGCAGTGCATTTGCTCTGCAGACATCCAAAACCAGCAGTTACCTGTCAATCCATCCCCCTCCACTTTGCTATCAAGATTTCCAAGAGAAATCCGTAGCAATCTTCCCATGGCCTGACAAAAAGACATCCCAGAGGTGACTCGTCCTCCCTACTTAATTAAAAGCATCAAGTGAGCTCAATCAACTGAATGTTTGCTGGAGGTTTTTTTATAATTAGGGTAGTTCATATGCAAGGCATGCTGGAAATGACTGAGGAGGAAAAAGATACAAAATGTGAGAAGGAAAACTGTGTACAAATAATACGAAAGTTTTAGAGAAAAAGTGCTGGCTTGGTATTTTTGAGTAAATAGAGAATGAAATACAACACAACAGACTGTAATAAATGATAATTTCAGATGGAAAGAATATGGATTTACTTATTTTTCACCTACACTAGTGAAACATAAAAAACCACCCTACTGGCAACTGGAGTATGAATTATCATCTATATAGATGATTTAGCTAAGGTGAGATAAATAGGCTGTCAGAAGAAAAAGGGGAAGAGTGAGGTTTCTGAGACAAAAAAAAAACCTCTCTAACCATGTCACATGCACTGAAAATGAGGATTTTCATAAAGCTGTTGTTTTACACAATAAAAAATGAGAATAGTAGGATATCCCATCATGTAGTGCCTTTCAATAAGAAGAAAATCAGTGAGCTGTGGGAGGCATTAGGGAAACTAGATGGGAATTCAAGGCAGTAGTTTGCACAGATAGGCTAGAGGGAGCAATGAGCATGGATGGAGCATTTCACAACAGCTTCTAGGAGTGATAGAAGCACTTCAGCACTCCTGTGCCTGTGTTCAGAGAGAAGGTAATAGATTTTGATTTTTTCACCACAATTTCAAGGTTTAAACTTGATGAGAATAAACAGAACACTGATTTATTGCCTCTGAGCCTACTCAACTACAACACCAATTCCTCATTATTTTTTCTCTTCATTTTCCCTCAGATACAGAGAGCTGCTATACCTGCAGAAATACCAACAGCTCCACAGTGTAAACCAAGAGGAAAGGTGCCAAAAGCTTCTGTAAACACCAGGTAGCCACTGGACACAAAAGAGCCTAACACTCCTTGAAGACAGCCTTGAACACCTTGTCCAGGTTGGATAGGGGAACAAATGAGGAAGCTGATGGAGAAAGAGCTACACTTCATCTCTAAAGTCTGCAACAGGGAAGTGGAGCTAAGAGTAGCCAAAGCATTTCTGCTCTAGAGCTCTGTTGATTGAAAGAAAAAACAAGCATCTGTTTCTATCAGTTGTATTAATGTTTAATGCCACTACTTAATTTGCTGGTTGATGAAAGGATTAAGCCCTAAAGACAAAAGGACTTATAAAACCCATTCCATTAAAGGAAAAAAAAAAACCAAACCGAAACCCAGTAAGTTTAGCATTCACTGGATATTTTTCCCACATGGGGAATAAACCCATAGATGCCTTAGTGAGCTAAGGAGAACTTGCAATGTATTTCCCCAAGAGAAACACTCTATTTTAGCTAATAAAGCAGAAGGCTAGTATGAGAGCTCAATGATTTTTAACTTTTCAGTTGCATCACACCTGGGGAATTCACTGTTACTGGGTCATTTTCAATGACCAGACTTCAAGACAGCTAAAAACTCCATAATCATAAATAACACACCCTTGCAAAACAAGAATGTTTACAAGGATCTGATCTCATGCTAAAGCTTATTATAAGATTTCCCTCTAGAATGTGGGGTTTTTTTTTTTAGACAAACCTTGTTTGGAGGTAGGGATGTGTTGTCACGGTGTCTGTTTGCACAACAGGTTAAGCATAAATTATAACATTTGCAATGCCATTGCCCAGAAATAGAAAGTCAAATTACACTACAAATTATTGCTTCTGTTTCTACCAAGTATTCTGAAAGAACAGCAGTACTCTAAGGAAAAATTATAATGCAGAAAAGAAAAATGTCCATTTGTTACAGAGAACACCATAACAGAAAACAAATCATGTCAAAATACAAGTAAGTGACCTATGGATACTTCAGACACTGCAGTAGTGATCCTTGGCACTGGAGCAGTGCATCCCTTCTTTAAATAAACTGAAAACACCAGAAAACCAAAACTCTTTAAAAGATGTGATTGACCTTGGGCCCAGTGGATAATCTTGGCTTTTATCATGCCTCTTTACAGGACGTTATTTTACAAAGTTCTCTGCAGTAGCTCCCATGGAGGTGACAGTGTAAGAAGATGATTTTTTAAACCATGGAACAGCTGAAACACAGCTTGCAAAAAAATACCTTTCAGTAGATCAGGCACAATAAGCTCAAACATGACCTGTGCAGACTGACACCACTGAACAGTGCCACCTGCTTAGACTGTGTTCTTCTTCCTCCCTTTTCCCAAAATGCTCCCTTAAATCTCCATCATACCTTTTTTTTTTTCCTGGTGCTTCACTGAGCAGTACTGTGTGTGTAAGTTCAGTTGCTGTAATATAGTTTTAGTTATTACTTTGACCACAACAGTGGGGGTTTGTTTCCATGTCCCCCAGAAAGGTCCAACTGCCCAGTGAGAATCCTTGCTCGTGTCCCACAGTGTGCACAGGCACACTCCTCACCCAGGGGAGGCTACTCCTGTACTCAGGGTGAACACAGAATATCTGAAGGTCTTTATTGCCTCCACATTCTATTTTTATACAATTGTTTATCAGATATGTTAAGCATTTGGAGCTGATTTGCATTTCTATTTTAATTTGCCACACAAAGGCTTTTTTTTTTTTTTTCCCCTGCTGAAATCAACAGCACTTAATACTCCTTCCTTCCCTCTCACAATACAAGTTGTTTGCCTTTCCTCAGGCACTTGTCACGTTCTGGAAAAGACAGGCAAGCTACTAAGGCACTGCTGGCAAGCTGAAGTTCTGTGTTGCTTTGTTGTGTCAAATTATTTAGCTTTTTCTTCTAATCAGACATAATTCTAAGGGCTACAAAGACCACATGTTCTCTGAAGGGGACTAGAGAAAACAGCTCTTTTCAGATTTATCAAGACACACTTCTCTGTTCTTCCACTTCCATTGGACTCCCATGGAAATCAGACATAATACAAGATAAGGAGCCCCCATTATAGCAGAATAAAGTAAGTAACCTGACCCACCAGCTTCACACTTCTTGTAGTTAGCAATAGGTAACCCCTAGTTACATGGTACAACACAGTACAACCTGCAACGATTGTTTTTGAACAGAGAAGGCAAAGAGAAGCATTTCCTCTGTCTGAACTCTTCATGCTCCATTATAATTGTATGCATTTCTAAAATCCTCTTTGCTGTTCCCCTTTGTCTGTTTGCATTTCTTTGCAGACGTTTGATAGGGAAGCAAGAGCAGGATCAGATAATCAAGTAAAATACAGAACAAAGATTTTAAGGTTCTAGAGTTTCCCTGAAACAGCTGGTTCTTTCTCTGAGAATTTTAATGTCTGGATTTATGCACTTCCTTCTTTCAGCCAGCTAGGTAGCAGACGTACTGATTCAAAGTGTTCCTCTCTCACTGTTCCTAAAATCAGCTGTAAGCTAACTGTAGCTGGGGGGGAATTCTCTGGGGAGCCTGTGCATTTTACTGCCTGGAGAAGAACATGAGAAAAAGAAAAATGTTTAAAAAAGGGGGTGTGGGGGAGGGAAAGAAAGGCTAAGACATAACACTTCACAGGTAGCTTCTAGCTGTTAGGAAGCAGGCTTTGTCCTTTGGAAAGTATACTGAGGCAGTGTTAGGAAGGAAGCAAGCCAGATGCTCTGAAAATGTGTCATTGTGTAGACCCAGAAGGCAGCAGGAGGTCACAGGAATAGCAGTCCTGCTCTTCAAATGGAGGACACAGGAGTTCTGTTAAAATTACTGAGCCATCTATTTTAAAAATGTTGCTTGAGGTTCAGAAGGCTGACATTTGGACTGACATGCCTTACATGGCCCAACTCCTGAAGCCACACAATATACATGTTTGTTCACCCAAACTATGCCCACTACCATGTAAGTAAAGATCTTCCTATGAGTACTTCCCACTGGCCACAGGCTGGACACTAAATGGTAACCTTCAACTGTAATGAATTTTCAGGTGGTTCTCACATTCTCCCCATGACTCAATCCTTGACTTTAATCCTGATCATCTTCAGCCAGAGTGGTGCTCAGAAAGCAGAGCCCTCAGCTCTTCACAGGGATCTTTCTGCTCAGTGTTCTAAGTCTGGCTTCCTCTTCAGTCCTCTGGAAGCAGTGAGAGATTCATGCAGCAAAAACGTGGGGCGGTTCCTCTTCTTTTCCAATCAGTTAAGTTTTGGACTCCAAAAAAAGGATGTAAGGGGTAATTTCCCTTCCTTTGATTCCTAAGTTCCCCTCATTTTAGCTGATGCACACATTTGATGAAGTAATTCAACATGCCACTCAGTACCAGGGATACACTGCTCTGCCAAGCCTCAACATTTCCAAACTCAAAAAAGTAGCTGAGCACCCTCATTTCCATAAAACTGGTAACAGATCATGTCTGGAAGATCACTGATGCCTTTAGTGCCTCTTATTTCGAACCAACAGCTTCCTACACTAAACAGCAACTTGGATTTCAGCACTATTTGTCACCAAGACACTAAAATCTCTTATTTCTTTGATCCGATTTAATTGTTCTATCATAGTCACTGTATGGAACCACTGGAGAGAAAAGCTGAACACAGGAAATCAAATGGGTTTCCTCAAGATTCATCCCCTAGAAAATTAGGTAGTCCTTTAATTTTAGTAACTTTCAGCCCAAGACACTGTCCTCAGAAATCCTCAACTTTACATTCAGTGCTTGACCAGTAAGTTTTATTTCACTTGTGTATGATCAGGTCAGCACCAAGCACTTTGAAATTTCACCTCAAGCATGATGGCTCAGTTTCTTCTCTAAGAAGTGCAAGTGCAAATGAAGGTTTTGGTTCAGTGGATGCCTGCAAACAATCCCAAGGAGGCCTCTGTGTTCTTTGTATCATCATCCCATTAGAAGATATCTCTCTCTTTCCCTACTACCAGCTGGAGAAAGAGCTGTGGGATTCTGAAATACACTGACATAGGTCATATTTGATCCTCAATTTGGCACTTTTATAGCTACAGTATAGATTTTTAAAAAGGGGGGGGGTCTTTAAGTATATCATCAACAGGTACCAGAACTGCATTTCAGCAGAAGTTGTAAAAAGAACATGAATTTAACTCATGCAGAAATTGTATTTCCATCTGTGACAGCTCTCCTTCATTCAGACTCTCCTACTTTGAAGATTAGCCAAAGGACATGAAGGACACAAAGAGCTGCTCTTCTTCACACCATGTGTCACATCAGACTATCTGGGCAAGTATATTAATTCCAGGCAAAAATATTGCTCCTAAAAAAAATTTTTAATGTTCTGTGTGACTCTGGGGCAAGAGCTAACCTGTGATTTTATGAGAAAGGGCAGGAATATGTTTTGAGTTCTGCTGGTACATGTTTTCAACACCAGAATCCAATTAACAATATCCAGAAGAGAAGAGGGCAAATATTTGGCAAGGTGGTGCTTCATATTTGGTTACATACCTTGCCCAAACAAGTTTGCAATTACTCTAGGTGACACTAGAGAAAACTCTTTCTTATGTTCCTACACAACCAGACAAAAAAGAAACCTCAGACTGTGATTGTCCTTACCACTGCACACAGATATCACCAGAGGCTACTCAAGAAATGGGCTTCTCTACTGGAGATGAACCCCAGTACCTCATTGCTGAAGACCTGGTTACTTTGGCATCCATTTCTTCCTTATCAGTAACTGTGTGAAGGTCATTCAGTCACCCCAAACTGTGTGTGTCCTCCTTTACCCAAGTAAAATTAAGCATCAGTCACATTCTTTGGAAGACTAAGAGCTAATTAAAAGATTCTTTCTTTAACAAAAGTTACTTCAGGAAAGAAAAAAACAACCAACCCTCTAACAAAAAAATCCCCACCAAACACAAGAGGTGTTGGCTGACAGAAGCAGAAGCAATGAGGTTATTAGCAACAGAATCAGAAACACTCAAGGTAAAAAAGAAGATAAATTAAACATTCATATTTTATCTCAATTTCTGAAATATATGTTCCTTAAGCCTACTTTGAAGTACATGATTAAATTCTCCAAACCTTTTTATCTTTCCTTGATTGCTAAAGTTTGCTATCAGTGCAGAGTGTGTAGCTGATATTGTATATCATCAAACTTGTTTCTTTATCTTCAAAAGTAACATCTAAACTTGTTATGAATAAACATAAACAGGGTGCCTGTTCCTCGTTTATTAAATATAAGCTGTAACAGAGAAAGCGGGAGCGCGCACGCTCTGGAGCATAACAGGGATGGAAAATGTTTCCTTCTTAGCTCCAGGAGAAATGGAGGATACTGAATTTAGGGGATCTGGAGGAATACTTGACCTGAGATGAATAACGAGCAGGGTTTTTAAAAAGGAGCACATGCACAGGTCTTCAGGAAAGTCTTACACGAAAATGACACCAAAGTTTTGCCTGCACATTTGGTGTCCTTCAGGATGTAAAGAACAGGGGATGGTGCTGGTGCTGATGAAAGCTCCCTCCTGGCTCAGTGACTCTATAGGAAGTTCTGACTCTGAGGGTGGGGTAAGTACCAAACAGTCCCAAAAACAAGCAGAAGCCTCCTAAGACCCACAGCAAAATATTCTGATATAACACGATGGAAATGTATCAATAAAATATAATGAACAATTCTAGACTGCTGGCATAGCTATGTAATTTACAGAGTTGCCATAAGATAATAGTTTTGAAGAGCCTGCCAAAAGCCTGGTAATTTGCATATAATTGTCAATAATGCTTTCACATTTACTAGATGGAGGTTTTGTTTTTCACAGGATGGAGTTATTCGAATTCAATTTGCAGTCTCTGTTTTTATGCCTCTTCTATACTATACTGTACTATTTAGAATAAATGGGGATCTTTAGATGGAGTTTTCTGTCTCCCGCACCAAGGCAAAAAATACAGCTTGTTTTTCACTAGAAATTAATAAATAAAAATATAGATAAAATTATTTTAAAGGGAAAAAATACAACAGTTCTTTGTCTTTCAGTTCATCTTATTTGTCAAGATTTCTCAGATTCCTGAAGCACTGTTTCAGTGAAATAAATACCGTGATTTCTTTTACAGAAGTCGTTAGGGTTTTCTATCTAAATAACCCATGGGGTTGAATTTAGCATGGGTTTGAGTTATCCAAGACCAGTTACCTTTAACAATAGCAGACTTTGAGGTCAATTAGATGGTGGTTAAAAACACACTTATACTGAACATGGCATTTATTGTGGTATAGTGATTTACAGTATCATGAACAATATTCTTTTTTTGCAGGAGTATGACTGAGGATTAATTCTGCTGAAGGCATGGCAACCCTCCCAGTGACTGTAATACAGCCAGGATTTTAATACAGAAGGTTTGCTTGTGCTTACTGGGGGAAGGCTGTATAGTTAACATGATAATATCTGCACGTATAAGATATCTACACAGGATTCAATTGCCCCTTGAAAAAGCAAAAAAATATTTTTAACTCACTGAGCACTATTTTCTCAGCTGTAACTAAGAATCTGCAAAATAAGGATTTTATTTTGTCTTTTTTTTTACATATGAATAACCACAATTTAACAAAAAAACGTTTCTCCTTTCTCTACATAAATACATAGCTAGTATTTTCCCTTTGCACTAATAAATCTTGATTTTGTATGCTGGCATTCACTTGTGCAGTTTCTGCAATTAAGTATGCAAATTTCAAAACTTCATCTATAAATGACTGAAGAGATATTTCCGCTTTGTGTGCATACACTTTCCTGACAGTTTGTGACTAAAGGAAACATGCATGCAAATAAATCCCCTCTCTTTGCATACAAAAGCCTCCCAAAGCATCCAAACCTTGGGCAAAATGCTGTCACCTGGGGCAGCAGTTCAGTTTGGAGCCTTCCAGACACCTGACAGTGTCTGTTTAATGGGTTCCTCTTAACCCACTACTTTGCTTTGGTGTTGAACAATTTGTTTCCATATTTGTATCTCCTCTAGCAAAAGAAACACAGGAAAAGTAGCCAGTACTTCCATTACTATGACTGTAAAGGAATGACTATGAGTATATATTTTAGTGGGTGTGTTCTAACTCATTTCTTCAAGGAGTAATTAATTCATTTGACACCCATGGACAGCAATATCACCGAGGCTTAAGTAGTTACTTCAAGTAGATGTAACTGTGCTAGCAGTGGCCAAACACAGGCTTTCATGTAGTCTGGCACCAGCAACTTATTTGGGGGGCTCATCCCAATCCACTATGGCCACAAAATACTTTTGCAGTTACCCATGAAATGTGGTAGCAATATAAAATATCTCAAATACATCTTAGACCACAACACAGGATAATGCCCCACCAACCTGTGGACTTGAGCTACAAAAGAGGTCAAGTCTCACAGCATCTTTTTAAGATGAGCTGAACACCTGCTCGGAATAGAAAAATGTAATACCAGTGTGAGGATTTATCTACAGGGTACTTAAAACTACAGGGAGGATACTGCTTTGCAAATACAACCCTCAGTGCTTTCCTCAAGATTTTTACTTTATTTACTATTCTTCTGCCTTGAAAGAGAGAAGGAAACCAGGCCCTCTTGGAAACTTATGACTGTATAGTAGTTCTTTCATAAATAATACTGCTATGCACAGCAGAGCTTTAATATGTCAGCTGTAACTTGGATTGTGTCCTTTAATCTATCACATACTGCATGCATGCTACAAAAGAAACAAATATTCATGAGTGGAGAATTATGTGATATGTATGATATATGAACCCTTCCCTGAAGTGGAATATATGCCATACATCATGGTACTGAAATATTATTTTTTTAATTACATAAATAATCTATTTAAATTTTATTTATCTTCCATGACACTCTGGGTGCCCATAGGGCATCAAGCATTCAGACCATTAATAACATATAGATTTGTTTCCCCAGAAATAGTCCATTATCTGAAGTACCAGTCAATTTGTGAAAGTATTTGTGAACACTGGACAAATTCAGTACTCACTCAAGCAGTAAAACTGGGACTTCTTCCCAGAAAATTCAAAACAATCTGTTTTGAGATTCTTAATAAAAATACTTTTTTTCATGTCAAAATAGATTGAGCTACTATTAAAGAGAAGAGTGAGAGAGTGAAAGAGAGAGAGGGAGGGAAAATGCTGCATAGTAAAGGACTGTGTGGGTTAAAAATAAGATATGATGGTATATATCTTGTTCTCCTCCCACAAATTTTATTTTTCTTTAATATGGTGACTGAATAAAAGATTACTCACAAAGCTACTGCCCTTGGACACCCTGCTAGGACACCAGATTCCCTTCTGGTATTTTTACCTACTCCAAAAGAAATAGAAAGCACAGCTTTTTGGTAAACTGTACAAGCTTTGCAACTTTTCTCTCACTCCCATAATGTCTTAGGAATAATACCTTATCACGTGTTTCTTGCACTTAGCTGAAACTCCAAAAAGATGCCCTAGAGATGCAGGAGGCAGTGACAGGGATGTCTCTGTAGGTGCAGAAGGTGAGAGGGTTCAGGGACTTCAAGGAAGTAAAAAACACAGTAAGAAACTGGCAGTCTATCAACTACAGGGACCTTTAACATGAATGTTGATTATCCAGCCTGTAAACAGTCAAAATTTCCCCACAAAGCTGCAGTTTTTAAGAGCTGTAGTTTCTTAATAAAAAGTATTTTCTGTTTCATGTCTTCTGTGCAGGTTTTTATTATTCATGAATTTCTCTTGTACAATGACACCTGAGAAAGGAGTGTCACCACTACAGTTTTCTTGCAACGTATTAGCTTTTGGGTTGCACTTTTGTTCATTACTTTTCTTGACAACAAGGTTTTGCTGAGGTAACACAGGATGGTGTCAGCTTTGGCCTTTCATACCGCCCCTCTGAGAACACATCTGTTTAACTGCTGTAAGCACCCACTCTGCTGCAAACAGCAACCCCAGTCCTGGACATCTACCTGTGATTGGCAATGCCCAATTAATTCTCCACAGCCAGTGTCCCTCCACATGAGGAGGTGCACACAAGTGCCCCAGGTCTCCTTTTCTCTTCCGAAGAAAACAGACACATTCCACTGTCAATGCCACGCACTCAGATTTCAGTTGAGCCCCACAAATGAAATGAACAAGATTTAAGAGCTGGGAAGGACTCCTGAATCCCCTGGTTTAGGATATAATGATTGTAGCTCTTCCAGGTGAGCTCAACAAGACTTAACTCTCAAAAAAAAAAAAAATCAAGTGAAGAGCAGATGAACAGCAATGACAGAGAAATGGCTGCAGAATGAGGCACTACAAGGCAGGAGTTGCTGAGGTTGAAACTCCCGAGGCTTGAAGGAAAGAGCAAAGCTTCAATGTATGACACTGTCTGAGCACAGCAGTGTCCCAGGAGACCTTCCCACCACTGAAGTGGCACCCAACAGCTTATTTGAAATTCTTTTCATGAGCTTTGCCCTCCCTCTTTGTCCATCATATCTGCTCACAGGTCTACAATGGTGGCTTATAAAAATACTCAGTTTTTGAGGAAGGACACATCTAGCTGGAAATAACTTATTTCCTGTTCTATAATAAAACCTCATTTCCTAAGTCATCGTGGTGCACACTACACAGATGAGGAGGTAACAGCTACTAAGATTTGTTTAGAACAACAGGAGCATTCACTGATGACACAGTGACAAGTGCTATCATACTTCCCCCAGATGTTTTCTAATAATTTTTAAAAATGCTTGGATGACTGGGGTTTCTTCAACATTTTAATTGTTCTGCAAAATCTCATAACTGAGAAAGACGGATGTGCAATCTAGATAAATCAGAAGCCACCCATGAGAAGTGTTACAATTGGGAAATAACATTAAAGCAATTAATTCCTTTCTTTACAGAACTTCACAAAATTCCTGAGAAACCATCCTCCTTCTCCACTGAAAGCTGTCATTTGGTTTTGGGTCTTTAAAATCTTTCAAGACATTAAGACAACATAGTCAAAAAATAATTGTAGTAGGAAAAAACTCATTATTTCACATCTAGAAGATGTCTCAGTGCCAGTGGTTTTCAGTTCTGTAACAGGTAGTGCCTTTTTCAAATATGGACAGAACTTCCTGCAGATAAGAACCCTGACAAGTTTACAGCCCTTCACCATTAGAAACCTGTGATATTTCTGTTGACAGTGTGTAAACAAAGTTACCTTTAGGTACCTTCAGTCCTTTTATTCATCAGCTGAACTATTTAGTTTTTAAGCTGTGACAAAAGCTGAGGTAGAAATGAACTTTGTGGCACAGGTGCTGACTCAATCTGCAGCAGCCCAGTCCCTTGGGAACTGCTGGCTACAGTGGAGTGAATCAGATTGCTGCTGAGCCCATGCAGCAAAAAACCTCTTCCTCCTGGTGGCTTATCTTGCTTGCTCCCCCCATTGGGTGTTATCTGTTCCACAGACTTCCTGATTTTTAGCCTGAACTGTAAGTGCACATCTGACTTGAGATTACACAGAAATTCCCCAGTTTATGCCAAACTTCTAATCATTTCCTTGCTTCTCCCTGCTGGATTTACACCTCTACTCCTGAAGCTGGCTCTCCAGCTCAATGCAACTAAGTTGATGCTGCCTTCCCCATAATTCTAGCACAAGATTAGCTGCTATTACTGCATACCAGTTATAAAAACATCACAGGGGACAGTTCCTCATAGACAGGGAACTATTAATGCTGTAGTAGTAATTGTGTGTATTTATGGCTATCATACTGAGAACATTCTGCAAATAAAACTGGTATTTTATAAGGCCACAAGAATGGCATTGGTAGAAAATTAAAATACCTATTCACATTATTGCCAATAGGATAAAGCAATAATGACAGCAGTGTTATCATTCTCCAACTATGTCTTACTAAGTAATTTAAACATTTTTAACATAAAGTGTATATAGAATAAAAAGAACATGTGCTGAGCCAAAAATTAAATGATAAATAGCATGTAACAAGAGGGTGGATATTCTGCAAAAATTAACTGAAGATCAAATTTAAATCAAAACTGGAAGTACATGAAAAGTTGACAAATGATGCTATTATAAGTCAGCAAAATTTAATATAGAAGATACCAGAGAGGAAGAATCTGTTCAAAAACAGCTTTTACTGTATTTACAGCTCCTACAGTTTAGGAAAGAAAATGAGTAGACAGTTTCTAAATAGAATTGATATTCTGGGCAAGACTACAAAAAGAAGTCAAATCACATAAATGTGATTGCACATGGAGGAAAGCAGGCAGCTACCTTTATATTTGCTGTAATATACAATTTAGGTCATTGGACTGAGAAGTGGGAGTCTTACAATAAAACCCATGGCCTGCCAGACTTGCAGAGAACAACCACCATTTGTTTCATCATTTTAAAAATTTGTAATGTAAGAGAAAAAAACAAATTGGTATCTGCATATAGAAGAAGCATACAACCTGTGGAAAAAAACTAGTTTTCATCTGCCAAGTGTTGATTATACATTATACTTAATATTTTAAAACTCTCGTACAGTATTGTAGAAGTAGGAAGAGAGAAGCAGTATTTGAGACATGAAGTACTTATGAGCAAAAAACCCTAAACAACAGGATTAAAAAGAATCCTTTTTGACTTCTTTGTTTGTAATAAAAGATTAGTATGCATCCAGTTACGGAGATGATGCATGCAGAGAAATACAAAGGCAAAATCTGAGAGCACCAAAAGGAATTCTGGATCTGTATGGCATCTGTGTATAAGTGATAACATAAGCCACAGTACTAAAGCAATGCATTAAAAGGCTAGTAAAAAAAGGCAGTCCTGAAACAGCAAATGTAACATCTGTCCCCCCTCCCACCCGAGTCAATCACCTGAAATCCCTGTTCAGAAAGACACAATGTGTTGGAAGGGAGTGAGACGCCCTGGACATCCAACACTGGTGACAGCCAAGGTCGGAGCCTTCTCTGTGCCTGATGCAGTATGGGGAGTGCAAGTGACAGATTGAATACAGCCACATCACATGGAACTGGCTTGTGTTAGCTACATGAAGGTCATCAGAACTTTCAATAAAATAAATTCACTCGAGAGCCCTGCTTCGATTCCAGACCGAAATGAACTGAAACACAGTTAGAAATGCAAGAAGAGATGGCTTAGGCAGTGTGTTCCAAGCCTGTCAAGAAAACAAGAGTCACAATCAAACAGGGTAGCAAGGAGTACCAGAATTCAATTTCATTAACACTGGAGTGCTTTACTGTGGGTAGTGCAAAGGTTATAGACACTTATTCTGACCAAAGCAGACCCATTATTAAATGAAACTGAGGAAAGTAATCAAACATACCCAAAGGTATAAAAGATGTTCCATGTTGTGTCATATCAGTCAGGGGACAGGACGTTACAAATGCTTCTAATTTAATTGAAAAGTCGTGGCATTGTGGGATCCATGCATGAGTATCAGAATGAACAGGGAAACAAGAAGTACTGAAGAGCTAATCGTGTCTTACAGTTACTTCAATCACTTAAACACATGGCACTGCCATCAGTTCAAACAAGGTTCTATCTCTATGTGAGAACATTTTCACGCACCAACTTCCCACCTGCAAGCTAAACCTGCTTCCCTGCATCCTGAAGGATCTATCTGTCAATCCTACAGCAGAAGCTGCTTCAGCACAGATGAGATCCAGCTCCTATGGGACAAAACAGCAGCTAGGGATTATCAAGGACAGAGATAACCTCACAGTGGTCACTGCTCTGGGCTCTGCTCTCCTCCCAGCAGCAATGAGCAGCATACATAATATTTACATTATCTTTGGAAGATTTTACCATTTCCTTCCCAAAACTGTAACAGTATTTCAAAAAGAAAAGAGAAAGAAAGAAATTTGGTAGATACTATGCACAGGTGGTATTATTTTAAACAAGTACTTTCAAACTTTTCCATTTGCTGTCAACATCTTTCTAAGTGCTATTGAACCATGGAGCCATCAAGCAAATGAAAGCAGCATGTTAGGCTGAAGTGGAAAGTAGAGACATAATCTGAAGGTCATGGTGACAAAGGAGACACAAAACGACACTGTTATGAAATAGCTCCAAACACTGAATAGTCAACAAAGCTCCCATTCTAATAAAAGCCAAGTACTGCCACTACAGTCTGTGACAAAATGAATTATGACTCACAAGAGGCAAATATTAGTGAGAAGTTGCCTATCAGAAAGTCTCTTACATGACACACCTTTGAGAAGTGTTTCATACATAAGCCATTTTCCAAAGTGTTTTTATATAAACATGCGTAAGTCATTACACAATAGGATGCTCCAAGAAGTATTAATTTTGGCAGTCTTATTTTAAATGTTAACAAGTATCTAGTGCAGCTATGGAGAATATTCTACATTTCAGGTTAAGGGTTAAATAAAGCCCATGACACTGAAGAGTTCCCAGCAGATAGTATTTATCAATGTTTTTATTCTGTTCTATTTCTACAGCACACACCTCTTGTGTGTCTTCTTTGCTGCCCAGGTCCAGAGAAAATAACTCAAGAATCAAAGCCTTTTTTCCACAGATGAGAAGGCAGGAGGGGGAGAAAAACCCACGAACCTCTTAATTCTATGTATTAGGAATGAATTAGGAATGAATCAGAATTAGGAATTATGTATTCCTTCACAGAGGAAGATGAAAATGTTTGGATTGATGAGAATGTTTCCTAACAAAGCTCTTTCCCCCCTTCTCTCCTTTCACCTCCCTGCTTACCTTCCTCCAAACACACTCCTCAGGCCACACAGACTGGGAAATTCAGCATCTTTCCAGTTCTCCCACTGCATGCTGACAGGCTAAGAGACTATGAAGAAAAGTATCTGAGAGAAGTCTTCTGAACAGAAGTTCCCCAGCTGGGCAAGCAAAAATCACCCGTGAACACACAGGTGGTAGAGCTGCAGAACCTTGGGATCTCATTCTCCCTTTCTGTTCATCTTACTGATTATTCCTCAGGCACTGCAAGCAAAGGAAACTGCAGTTTTCAGACTGGAGATGTTATTTAGGTTTCACTAGAGTGGTGAATGTATCTGAATAAATCCACAGGATTACATAGAGGTTATTTCTAGAATAACCTTCTCAAACACTGTGATCTACATCTATGTTGACATGGTGGCTGGCACACTAACTTCACACAAGCTTCCATTCATGGGCACACAGGTGTGTGGCAGATGAGAGAAGAGGTTTTGAACAGTCAAAATCTGAAAGTAATTCCTGCAAAAAACAGCTCAGTGGAAGTGACTAGCAAAACTACAACAATTTTTGTTCTAAACATTTCTGTTTACTGACTAAAAGAGCAAAGGTCTTAAATCCCTCTATGACAATGTTTAGCATTGCATAATGATGTACCTGAAAAAAATTCATACTGTAAATTTGGTTCACTCTATTTCTATTAATCAGAATTGTTGCATACAGCAAGTACACTTTTTTATAACTGCAATACTGTCACTTTGTTACCTTTTTTCCAGAACTGGACCTCTGCGCATATATTACAGAGCAGGAAGATCACTCTGATAGTAAAGCTACTGAAAACATCTGCCCACTGAAGATACCAAATCATGTTACAGGCAAGCCACACTGTGCTAAAGCAGAGCTTCTATCAGGGCTTCTGCACAGATGGTATCACAGAGTTTTAAATTATTGTTGGATTATTAGATAATTGTGCTCCTCTCCAACCAAATATAGCCCATCTTAAAACACCTTCTGAGCAGTGCTGCATTACAAATGGGTTGCTGAAACGAGCAGAAATATTACTTTGCCTTTAATATGGATGATATAGAATGTTAGAGAAAGACAAGTATTATCAGTGTGTGAAAATAACAGAAATAAAACCAAACACATCTTATTACTCTTAAAAAGAAAGGTTTTCTGACAGCATATGCCTGTGTATATATCTATGAAATAAAACACAAAAAATGTTAATAATTATTTACATACTCTTAATATCAAATTCCTGAATTACCAAGATATTCAGAAAGGAAAATCCACATATTTGTCTTTGCATGGTACAGGTAGTAACTTCATTTGAAAGCTCTATCCTGTAATTTCTTGCTGGTTCAGTGCAGTGAACCATTAAACATGAAAGAATTTACGGAGCCAAACAAACAAATAAATAAATAAATGGAAAAGGACCTTAAGACAGCAAAACACATGCCTGAAGCAATAGCTTTTTATACATCTACTCCCATCTCTCACACTGGATTAGTCACAAATGGGTCCTCATACACTTGCTCTGGGCATCATCACACTTCTCCACACCCCTGCCTGACACAGGTTGGCTTCTCCACATCCGTTTTGTATGTTACAAGTTGGTGGTCACAAGCTCAGGTTTAAGGATTTTGTCACTTTGCAGTTATGTATTTTACCTGTTCTAGGAAGCACTCACTCACTGAAAACTATCCCATGGTAGTGAAATTTACTAGCAGGCTAACACACCTACTGCAGCTACCTCTGTCATTGGGAATGCCAGCCTCAGGCTGAGAAGTGGGAGTAAATGACTTAGAAAGTGCTAACAGAGGTCATGCCATTCAGTGGGATGCCACTTCTTGTCCTTCTTATCATGATCGACTTCCTATCCATCCATTCCTCCCACCTCATCTCCACATCAGCTCTGGTGGTTCAGCTGCATACTGAGCAGCAGATGTTCTTTTCTTGATATTACATGCAATATTTTCAAGCAGCTGCACAGAGCTGCTATTATCATATGAGAACTGTCACGACTTTCACTTTCCTTGCTGTCACTAATTTGCTTTCCTGCTTTTCTTTGAAGCCCAAGAATTTACAAATATATATATATATATATATATAATAGTTTTAATTTTTATTGGTGGTGGTGGTGCTGTTTCAATTTATCTGCTTGCCAGTGGGGACATAATAATTTCTTGCCTTTCTCCCTCATCCGAAGTACTGACTTCTGTATTCTCTTTAGATCTTGTTAAGTTTCTTTATAATTCCTTGATTTACAGAACCTTTGCTGCCTCTGGGTCTGAACTTACATGGTATCTGTGAGTGAAGCTCCACTTAAATCAGCTAGCTTGGGAGGCAGAATCCTCTCTTCACTGATGAAGTCGCAACACAAAGGATAACATTACCCAATTTCCTTTATTATTTTTTCCTGTTTCTGTATCTTTTCTTTTTAGTATGACAATCTTGAATTGGGAGAAATTTTATTTGATCCGTAATTGCTTATTTTTAAAAACGTTTGCTTTGATTTACATCAACTTTCCGTGAACTCAAACACAGATTTGCTGCAAAAATCTCTTGGTGCAAGTCAATCCTCAGTCTACTAGGAGATGAGGGATTATGAGTTCTGCTTTGAAAGCAGGCAGAATCTCCCTACCAGAAGCAGCACAGTTGCACATGTTTTTTACTGCAAGTCCCTTCTGAAGCAGCTTATATCCCTGCCAATGACAACGGAGGCTGAAGTTCAAACGTGTACCTGTAGTTTTGACCTAACCTACGATCAAGGTTCCTTGCTGCTGATATCAATATTCTGCAGAAAGCATTTTAGTGAAGTAAATAATCTGGTGGAAATACAGAATTGCAGTACATATGGTCTAGCAATTTTCTTTTGTATTTTACTACCACATGCCTTCTCCTTTAGGTGAAAGGAACAAAGCCTTATCTAATTACTTCAGCTACTGTGACTCCCTGCTGTTAACAGAGATGTATTATACAGAGCAGGGATGCTCCACAGTGATTACATCTTCTCTCTGCCCAAATCACCTCTGCATACCAGTAGAAACAACACCTTTGTGCTAAGCAAACTATGCTCTGTGTCCCAAATAATGAGTATTTTGGAAACAATGCACCCTAAGCACAGAAATCTCCACCAAAAAGAACAGACACTACCCCTATATTTTAACCACCTCCCCTCTATGCATATGAACATGTTCAACTGAACAAATGTCATGAGGAAAAGTAAACAATTTTGTTCCAATTCATTTAATGTACTCACCAAGCACACAAATACATTGCATTAACAGTTAGAAATGAGGATTTCTCGTGTGCTGCCAGAAGTCAAAAGCCAATGTCTGGAACTCCAGAACTGCATTTGCTTTTTTAACAACTGTGTGTCTATGCTTATGTATGTTATTGGACAGAATATTTTACAGATTCTACCACGCTTGATAACATTTTTCAGTTACCTCATTGCTGCTCTGATGACCAGAGCACTCTGTGTGCATTAAATAATCACTCTCCCAGCTTTGGGAAGACAGTGCAATTCAAGAAAATGTAGTGATGTGGTCTGTAAGACAGCCTCATCAAATGGAGTCTCATCAAATTGGGTGCAGTGAGGGAAACTATGCAAGTGTGAAAGCCTTCTATCACAAATTTGACTTTTGGAAGACAAACTCCTACCATTCCAGCTCTGCATCATCTGCTTGATGGATCATCTAAGCCACAAAATACTTTCTTGCTCTGATAAAGTGAATGCATATTTTAGACAAGGCTGGTTGTGGGAATCAGGCTCCAGATCTCACAGAAATCCAAGAATAATTAATAAACCAAAGAAGTGAGAGCACTACCTCTTTTTTTTTCCTCTTTTTTTCTCTTTGAAGAAAATAATTTCATGCAACATTTTTAGCTGGGTTAAAACCTTTCTACTTAAATTATATTTATACTGAAGTGGCTCTTAAATGTTGTTAAACGAGTAACATTTCAACTAATACTATCTAATTATAATGTACTGCAAAATTTTGGTTTTGAAGACAGTTATGTTTAAGAGATGCACTAGTGAAGATTTTACAAAGTGCCTTTTCTGCTCTTTCCCTATATTTACTTAGTTTCTCCAGTTTTACATTTTGTAATGTAAAAGGAGAGGAAAGAAGAGGAAAACAGTTTACCCTGAATGTCTGATGAAGTAGCATTAAATTGATACTTCATGCTGGATTCAGATAATAATGATTAACAGGATAAATAATGTTGGATTAATGGTATTTCAGAGATGCATTATGAATGGTGAAGAAACTTATTGTTTCCTTGTAGCCAAATAGTATTTCAGGCAAAATTCAAGTTTTTTCTTAAAAAAAGCAAAACATCTATCTAAATATTTATTATTTTTCCACTCACTCCCATCAGCCTAAGGGCTAGTCTAGCAAACCACATTAAATTACCTTTCTAGGGTATCTTTATTCAGGACTAAGTCCCCTGACTTTCAGTAGATTCAGACAGGTCTCATAGGATCATCCAAGGACAGAAATATGATGATCCAAGTCCACTGGGAGAGTGGGCATCGTATCAATTTCTAACACACACTACCCAATTTCTTGTTCTTGGTATTTCTCATCAATCTGTTTTACAAAAAAAGTGTTGAGGGAGATTTATATCATCTGTCTGCTTAATACATAAGGCAATGATTGCCACTTCTGACAAACAGAAAGTGTGTCAAATAAATGAGATTAAATAAGCATTTAATTTAAAATTGCACTGGTGGATCCAATTTGGAAATCAGGTGTTCCTTCCAGGATACTCTTTACTTGCTGCCCAGAAAAGTTGAGCCTCCACCCTCAGAGCTTTAAAGACCTCACTGGTTACACCCCTGAGCAACCTTGTCTGATTGGAAGGACTAGAGACCTCCTGAGGTCCCTGAATTATCTATTCCATGACTTTATGAATCCATCCAACACTCTTACAGTCTTCAACTTAACTAGGAGTATTTGTGGACAAACCCACCAGCACCTCACACTTCTGGTTTCATGCCTGCAAAGCAGGAAGAAGCCAGGCTGCACACCTACCCCGTTACACATACAGTTCTTGGATGCAGCTGCCTGTGCATGCTGCTCTGATTTCCCAAAAAATGCTCCTTGGCTTCTCTAACAAGATCACTGTTGAGAACCATTGTGTTCTGATAGGAACTTGTATGAATAAAAATGCAAATTTCCATTAGCTTGCAATAAGGAAAAATAAAATTCTCTTGTCTCTGACTGACTGGTTCATACTTTTCCCTCCACAAGACCAAAAGTAGGAGGTCAAGTTTATGCATTATTTTCCATTTTTTAAAACAGATTTAATAATGTACTTATGAATTAAGTTACCTGAGCATCTCCCCTATAACATCATACTCTATCATTTATGTGTCATACTTTTTCTCCTCTTTTAGATGCACAGTGAAGTGTGTTCTTAGTAGCTTGTTTTAACCTTATTTCTTTGGATTTGTTTTAATACACAGTACTACCTACTACTTAGTGACACCAAAGAAACAGGCCCTCTGTCAACAGCAGCAGATAAAGAGGCTAAATGGACCCAAGTTCTAAGAAAAAAAAAAATCACTGTACATGCTCAGACCATAATCAAGACTCACAGAGATTAAACAAGAGTGGTAAATCTGCAATGGAGTTGGTGACTCTTCCCTTTAAGCTTTTGATAAACCACTTTTTGACAACCCAGATTACCAAAAGAGAACTTGTTAATAAAGATCAAAACCTCATCTTGAAGTTTGGTGTCTTGTGTGAAGACAGCATGGAAAGCAAAAGACAAATGAGATCCTTCAACAATATCTCCATTGGCGATAATTACCCTTCAGAGTTTTGCTCTGGCTGAAAGCTCCTAATGCCTGAAGGCTTCATGCAAGCTATAAAGCTATTCCTATAGTCTGAGATAAGATCAGACTACATTAAGCTCTTAGCACACTAATATGAGAGAAAAAAAATATCTAAAAATATTAATAACAGACTGTATGGATCAGTTGTACATACATCTATCTTCAGTCAATGACAAACTGCAGCTGAAGAGAGTTCTCTCCTTTCTGTCCTGTCTGCAGCACCAGAGGACAGCTAACAGCAACTCCACTCCTTTGAGGAGTGAACCTACTTCAGAGGAACTAAGAGGAGGAAGGAAATCTCCACATAAGGAGTTCACAGCTCTTTCTTTCTCCATCCTCTTCTATCAGGAGAGAGGAGGGTAGTTAACTGCCCACACATCCAGAACCCAATTTGCATCCCCAGAGTATTCCTGAAATAACCAGACAGTGCCAGAGACAAATTAAGGAGGTAAATAGGGTGTGAATAGACACTTGTGACATGTATAACATTTAGAATTAGTGTGCTGCATCTTAACAACCTGACTTCAACATGTGTGACTTATTATCATCTTTGGCTGGCAATGGGTAAGCAAGATTTCTCCCTTTTTGTTTCCTTGCTCCATCTCATGTGTTCAAAGACATCAAGTGGCCTATGGATTGTAACCACAGTGTTCTTTTCATACTTCATATGTGATATTCATCCTAGTCCTTCATCCTGTAAAGTGGCCTTCATTTGAAAGCACAGGGCATTTCAGCTCTCTTGGTTCACTAATGAATTTTTACTGATGTATAGTAAGAAACTAAGCTTATACATCTTATTTTCATCTTGCTGTATACAAATGTCACACAGGGAGCTGAAAATCCCACCTGGAATATGAAAAATGTTCCAGCATTCAGTAATATTTGCATTTTATTTTTCCTGATGACTTCATTTTTCACTGTTTTAGATAAGTGTTAGGACAGCCACATCACTGTGATTCATCAGCTGAAGCCTGGTTTCTCACATAGTTGTACTGAAAAAACCCTTTTGTAACGCTTTACCCTTTAGTGGTTTTAAGAGATCAGCATTCATCATGCTGCATCTTGTTGGGCAACACTTCTCCAAGAAAAGCTAGAAATTGAATTGATCTTCCAACTTTATTAAAGTATTGGTAAAGTGGTGAAGTGTTACTGGCCATGCTTGCCTTGCTGTCTGCTTTCAATTGTGGCTCCTATTGTAACACAGACACAAAGCAACTCCATGTGCAGACAAGGCAATGAGGAACAGGACCCTCACTGGGAAAACACTGAATGCTCTACTCAGGACTATTGTTGGGATTTGCTCTTAAATTATGACTGTGTCTTCAGTTACTTTATAAACTTATTATTTGTCTATTACTGAAACACAGAAAGCGTTTCTTTACAGGAAGGGTAGTTCATAAAAGTGTTTAGGTTTTGGATTACAAGGATTTTCTAAATTATGCAACAAATAGAGAAGAAATTGTACACAACCCCTGCAGTCTTTATTTCTGAGAAGGCTTTGTATGCAGTATGTGTCTATGAGAAACGTAACTTGTTACATTTTTGCTGATATTTTAAATTGCAATTATATGCCACAGAACAAGAAAGTTCCTAAATGCAGAAATTCAGATCTCCTGAATAAGAAATTAGAGTGCTTAAAAACAATCCCTACTGATTCTTTCCTTATAATTATTCTTACTGAAGCAGCAACTTTTAATGAGATGCAGCTTTAACTTTATGAATTGTAACAATGTCCACACAACTGCCTCTAGATCCCTTGGAAAAGTGTCCCTATGCTACTTCTGAAGTCTACCCATGTGGGCCCAACTGTCTTCTTTCCTCTACAACCTTCTTCATCTTCATTACAGACACAGCCTCTAAAGCAACATAGAAAGAAACAAACTAAAAGTTTTGTCCCTCACACCTTGTAAAACAAAACCAAAAACCTCACTAGCAGTTGAGCTTGTCAGGAGCATTATAAAACCAAAACAGCAAGTTCTGACCTTCCTATTCTGTACCTGACATAACAAGATTTTTCTTACACCAGGCATTTTGGTGCTGCTGCTGTTTAGTTACTGTTACCATGCTAATGTACCAGAGACCTCAGACATCATTTGTCCTCTACAAAAGCAGGAAATATAAAAGGGATTTGAATTGTAAAAGTTTTGCAACTTACATGACAGACAACAGGTGGGTCCAGATGAAGTGCAGGCAATAAACAAAACACTATTAGGACAACAGGCTGCAAACACAGGATTTCAGCTTCTACCTACTGTTAGAAGAAGGACATTAAGAGAGGAGTTGTAGATGTTAAGGAGTTTCTCCGTGGTAAAAGTTGGAAGGTGTATCATCTAAAAGACAAAGCTATGCTTGTAAATTCACAAGATGTTGGAAGGAGCAAAGAAAAATATCTGTGATGCTATCTCTTGTGAACTATCAGAAAAATCTGAGTGAGAATGGGAAGAATCTTTCCAACGTTGACAGGACAGTTACAGAGACACCAGAGGGATGTGGAAAACAGAAACACAAAAAGATGGATTCATACTAAAAGCAAATTACTGCTGACTGCATTGAAATCAGCTTGCCTCTCAGGGCAGGCACCTTGGATTCAGGTTCAGAGCATTTGTTAAGGACACAAGTTTCCCCAGAGCACCAGGTTAAAAAGCAGGAGGGGACAGTGTCCAGCACAGACCTGCAAAACTTTTACAGATCAGAGCAAGAGTCAGGCGAGCATGCTGCCTTCCAGTAAGGTGCATTTGGCAGTACCATGAAACTCCCTCCACACATGCCTACAGATAAACTTTTCAGAAGGAACCAATTTTTTACATAATTCAGGCTTTTTTCTACACCCACTCCCTAGCACATTCCTTTGGGTGTTCCTCCTGTAAAGGCTGAAGAGGAGAAACTGTATTTTTTTCTTTGTGAATTGCTCCCTCCATGCAGTCTTAAGTTACTAAAGCACCACCTTTATTAATGAAAGCAAAGACTCAAGAAGAGCAACATAAAAATGGTTCTCTTATTGACTACGACTGTGGCTCTAATTGCATGAAATTACAAAATATGTGATGTGTGAAGATCATGTAATGTAAAAGTGGCAAACACAAGCTCCTAGTACATTTGATGTACTGTGTGGGGGGGGAAGAGCACACTCTTTTCATGCTATCATAAATAAAAAAATAGTTTCAGTTAAGAAAAAAAGGTTGACTTAGGAATAAAGATCAAACTACCCAATTCAGACCAAATCTGGATAGTTTGCCAACGCTGGGAGTGCTTGGATCCATGTTTGTATTTAATTTCATAGGAGTCAGCCACAACATTTGAATCCAATTTCATCTCAGAATTGGAACAACCTTGAAGGATATTCAGATGGAACCGTCTGGCTGGAAACTATGGTTAGTTTTGAAATGGGATGCAATGGCTGTGAATTGGGACTTTTCCATGCCTATGAGACAATACATGCTGCTTCTTGGGATGTTTTTAAAGCTTCTTTCCCAGAAAGCTTAATATGGATACCACAAGGAAATGAAGAATGCTTATCACTGGGTTCATGACTTATTTCAAGGTAGAAAATTTATTGGCTTTAGGATATCTTAAAATACAATATATTGTTTCATGTGCTAAAGATAAGTTAAAAAGCAGCCACCATGGCTGGGGTCTCTTCCACAGAAGCTAAGAAGGTATCTCTGGACAAGAAATTCTCAGTTATTACAATTTACTCCAAACACTCTTGTTTTCTTAACAACTTTTTTTTTTTTTGCTTTCTACAACAAATCAATGTTGAGAAGGGGGACATAAAGGATGTGTATCACAAGCTTAGATTTAAAGATAATTTGACACCAGTTTGTTTCTTAGCCAAAGAAATGGAAATGTGCAAGTTCATCTCTGAATGAGGACAATCCAGGAGTTAAGCTCATCTTAAATAAAAAAGGTACAAGTACATAAGCTGATCAGCTTTTACACGGGTCTCCTGTGCTCTGTATTCTTTAGACAATCACCCTTATTTAAGAAAAATTACAAAAGCTTTTCAGAGCATGTGTAGCTGAAATCTATTAATCTGAATCACTTAGATTTAAAAAAAGAAACTAAGAACTCTGTATAAAAAAGAGGGTTAGCATTATCACACTGATGGCAGACCGATGCAGGAGGTCTCAGCTGCATTACCCACATGTAGTAGTGCCTGGCTCAAGGATTTTCAGATGCCATAAGAGATCTCTCTGAAAGACAACAAAGAGATGGGAAAGGAGGGTACCCGCTTCAGCTGGAATGAATGCAAATGGCATCTCCATTCATTTCTTTTGCAGCAATCTGTCACCTTCTCGTTTCTGCTTCACAGAAAAAATAGGAGATAATAGGGAAATAGTAATGGTGTAAGTGGACAGAGCCTGACCATTAAAATGTTTACCATTCCAGCATGATCCCTGCAGATGCAATAAAATTGAAACTGGAAAGGTGTTAGAATTGCTGCCGGTTTCCATTCATTTGAATGGCAGTAACCCAGAACTCTGTTTTATGATTTCATGTAGAGGGCCAATCCATTATCTTTTTTTCTTCCTGGGATCAAATAGCATTTTTGTGAGGATTAGGTCTCCACGGGCACACTGAAGTGGAACGAATGTGCAGAGGTTTGAATGCTAAACCTATTTCAAAATTGAACTGCTCTACAAATAGTGAGTTAAAACCAAACCTTAAATATTAAATGGATTTTTTAAAGTTCAAAACATGGAGATTCTCCTTAAAAATTATGTATAAACTCATCTACCACCCAGAAATATCAAGCATAAATATTACAAGCACCAGAACAAACCAAAGTAGGTAAACATTAGTTTGGGTTTTTTTCCCCACACTTCCTGTCTGCATGGTGAAAAATGTACACAGTACAGGAATCCAGAGGTCCTGTGCACTTTTTGGGGTGAGAGAGAAAAAAGAGAGATAAAGGACTAAAAAAATTATGCTACTCAAGGTAAGTATACACTCTGCTTGGCAAGGATGGCAAGGATTTGAAGCAAAAGACTTAGAAAAATGTACTCTGTACATCCACTGTAAGAAAGAAAAGAGTATCAATAACCATATATACTTTTTACTGGAAGGACACATTTTTATTTGAAGAGAGGAATTTCTTAATCAAGCTTACAGCAATTATGAATATTGTCAAAGAAATAAAAGCATGTAAAACAAAGTAATATTGATTTATGATCACTTCAGATTTAGGAAAGAATGTACCTGCTACTCTATAATACAGTCTGCACACGAAAGAGACACAGACAGCAACGCTGCAAATAAGAGAAGTTTCTAGTAAGCAATCAAGAAACAGTCACAAGAAAAGAGGAGTAAGCTGACTCAAATATTTTTTGAATTTACATTTCTTACCTAGGTAGTCTAATACCTGGTCTGGAAATTTTGCCACACAACAAAATTCAGATGTTTGTGAACATTTCACATGTAAATCCAAAGGATTTCATAGGAATGCAAAGGCCTATTCACAAATAAATCTGCAATACAAGACCTTTAATGTAAGTATGAATTGATTATTAGTTAATTAAATATTGATTGAACATTAGTCAATTCATTGTTCTGAACTCACGAACTGGATGGATCTCCTTCAGATTCTAACCCACAGAAACTGGTTTTAAGGTCAGCATCCAACACAATCCACACTGAGAAATTATTTCCACAGCATGGCTAAGCTATAGCCTAAAACATACTTTGTAGGAAAATGTCTGTTACCACTTTAATATGTAAAGTTATTTTTCTGCAGTAAGAAGGAACACAAAGAAGACCAGAAGATCTGCAGTCAATTTAAATAGGTTGATCTGAGCACTGATAGTTTATAAGAAACAGATACACAGAGCCATCTTCATGGTATGACAACAGAGAATGTGATGACAAAACACAGAAAGATGCCAACTCTATAGAAAGATTATTATAAATTGCTTTAAAAGAGGCAGTCAGACATAGAATAAGAAAACAAAAATAGGCTTTTTAAAAAAAATCTACATCAATATTTCTAAATGTCTATTTCTTTAAATTTTACATTTTAAATTTCTAAATCTTTATTCCTAAATAAGGGCTGCTCTCTCTCTTTAAAGATCTATCAGTATCTTTAAACCAGAAAAAAAGTACCTCAGTATTTCTAGCACAGACTATAAGACAACTGCAACTTCTAGCAAGCTCTCATAAGCCCAAAATGAGGGAACTCATCAACAAATAAGAAAACAGGAAAGTGTTAGAATTTAATTAAGAAAGCAAGAGATCCAGTGATAAATTAGTATGGTACAATAAATTAGTATGGCACTTTTCTCAAGTGTTCAGCACTTATAAACAAATACAACTTGAGTATTGGTAATTATGGAATCACCATTTTCCTTCTCTTGCTGCTTGTGCAGAAGAGACTGAAAACACACACAATTCAGGTAATTCTCACAGCCCAAGAAGTTGGCTCAACAATATGGCAGACTTCTGTAAAAACACTGGATGCAGATCCCTAATTTCAGAACAGGAAAAAATTCCTTTTACCACATTTGATCAATTCTGTCGAAGTTCTTTCAGCATTTTTTCAATTTCACATATCCAATTTATAGAGAAAGATCTGAACAACATAAATACACTGTTCTGCAGGGTGAATGCTTTGCAGTTGGGTGAAAAATGAAGACAATATGGCATGTCTATTTATAAGACAACAGGTTTTGTCTATGACATTCCCTGTGTTTTTCTAGTGATTGATTTTAACCATTCAAAAATAGTGGTTGGATACTAACAAATGCACCCACCTTAGAAGCTGGTAGTCACAATGAACATAAAGTAACTTCTTCAACCAAGAGCAAAGATAGTTTTTACTTAATTTTCAAGTTTTAGTATCATCACTTTTGACTTTACAACTTGTTGCTCTGGGGTTTTGTTTGGTTAATTTTAGTCTATGCCTCATGAAATGTATCAGACAGATACACCGCAGTGTAAACTGTGCTTTGAAAACATCTTAAGGTAACTGTTAATTTACTGATGGTGCTCTGCTGCTGCAGGCTTTAGGACACTATTAGGCTTCACTGTGCTCTACACCTGGGCCAAGGTTCTACCAAAATTCACCTCAGTTCAGCCTTCTAGAAAAAACTGACTGACCACTGATAAAAGGCATGAAGACAATGAAGCGTGAGCTTTATTTGCTCAAACTTCACAGAAGAAATTTTAAAACTACTGTATCTCATACTTGTATTAGATGAATGAGCACCACAAAATGATAAAAGCAAACGTAGATATGGGACAAAATGTTATTAAAGAACATTGTAAAATGCCTAGATCACAGATTTTAAAATACAGATTTTAAGATTCTAATTAGCCATCTGATAGCTGAGGTTCTGAAAGCTACATCTGGGAGGCACACTGCAGACAAGAAGCACAACTTGTACAAAAGCTGGGCTTAGCATGCTGGTTTGAGAATGCAAAATGTGTTTGCATAGGATAAAGGAAGATTGGACTCAAGAACCATAACTAAGTGTTTAAAAGCAGGTTGGAGAAAAAACATCAGGGAAATCTGATCTGTCTTTATTGGATTGGTAGATACCCAATCCAGTGAAAAGAAAAGCTTGCACCATGTCTTACTAAATAAATACGTAGATAGATACAGCTTTATAGCTAAATCCCATTTTGCTTTAAGTCCTGCATCCCCACATTTCAGCTGACTAGCATTTATGAATAGTTTATCTCAGCAAGCTTTACATTTTAAGAGAGAGACCATAGCAACAAGACCAAATTAATGCAGTGAGAAGGAACTGCAAATCTGCAGTAAATTCAGATAGTTCTGTCAGAGGGCACAACTTGAGTATGGTATCAAGTCCCACATTATGAATTTAGCTAAAAACTGGAAGTTAATTTAGGCAAAACATTTAAACAATCTGAGGCTAAATCTCTCCCATCACAACACAAATTTACTAAAAAAATGCAAAATGAAAACCACAATCACAGCCTGCTGACAGAGTAAAAGAAAAAGCTCACAGTAACCAACTGGCTAATTCTTTGCTCTAGATTCCACACTCTCCATAACAGAAGGGTTCTTCTTGTGTAACTTGCTCTTAGAAAATAAGACCTGTAAGCCTTCTTGAAAAATCAAAATTGTTACCTTCATGCATGAGAATGTCTTGGACACTCCACTGGGAAGTTCCATCCTCATCTCTCCTGAAGCACACTGTGGCACAGCCTCAGTCAGACCTCATGCACCCCTTAGCACCTTGGTTTCTGCCTGGCAAAGTGCAAATAATATTCTTGTTATTTCTCATATGAAACTATTTCAAAGAGTAGTACTTACTAACAGCTTTGGAAGGTTTTGGAAGGTGAAGTGGAAGTGATTCTGTGTGAAGTAATTTAAAATGTCACCAAGCCTGCCACTTTTTAGCAAATATGAGACAAAGCAAATAGTTCTGAGTATCCTTCTCTTCTTGCCAAGCAGGTGGGAAATAGCACCCAATAGTGATTTGCAGTAAGTTATTGCTAAAGGGTATCTGGTTCCTCTGAACCCTTTTCTGCCCTCTGACACTTGGGTTTTCTCCCTCTTCCCTTTCATTTTTTATCAGATGAAGACTATTATGGCCTTCAATTCCTTTGCATCTCTCACATGGAAAGGATTGACTTCTAATTGGCCAATTTATCTCCTTTAAGAGTAATTATATTACAAATAGTAGGTCTGGATCACAGAACAGTACAATGGATTTCTGCAATCATGTTTTAAGATGATAACCTTTATAAAGAGAATATAACTTCGACTCCTATTGAAGCAAAGACACGTAAAAAGAAACCACAAAAGCTAGAAGTGAAACAGTATGTTCCAATTGTAATTCTGTGGATCACACCACCCACTGATAAACAAAAACTATCAGGAGGATTAGGAACTCTGGCCCAAAGTATGGGCAGTCATTGTGATGATCAAAAGCATTCTGGGCAAGACTTGGACTGAACATGTTCTCAAATCCAGTGCAAAGTACTCTGCAAATTCCTGAAGAGTTGGGAGCACTTTGGCCAAACAAATAATATAGCTAGGATCCTAGGATCTACAGCAAATGTGAAACACTGGCTTTCAATCAGCTGTGACTGATACTACCTGAGCAGGAGCAGGCCTGTAGACCACATGCTATATATACTTCCTTATCTGTCTTTTGAGGTTTTTCCTGGTGAGGCTGTGAAACACCTCTCCAGACACCACACTACACTGATTTTTACTTTATAAGAAATTTACAGTTTCATATCTTTCATAGTGGGATTATCTGAATCATTTACATGTCAGGAAATAACTTGACTATCAATCACTCTGACTCACAAGAGCACATAGAAAGGATCGAGATGAATCTAAATGTTGTTTTATTATTAGGAGCTCATTTTTAAAGATCTTGACATTTATCCACTTGAAATCAGAGGCAGTCTAAGAGGCTGGCTAGCTGTGCAAAGTTTCATCTTTATTATGTGAGCCCTAGAAACAATTGTTTTAGAATCCTCTTCCCCTACACTTCCTTCCCATTACCTAACTTTATTAAAGTATTCCATGCACACAGAAGCACATTATGTGTACACTTATGTGCACACATGTGGCTGACTGTAACTGTATTAGCATTTAGCTTTCAAGTAACTTATTTTTGTATGTGAAAGCTGATACACTGATATCACCGTAGGAAAAAACTTACATCTCCCATACAAGCAGCACTACAGCAGTTAAAATTTGTCAAAGACTCAATCTAGGAGGTAGCTGCCATCTTATATGAGCCATTCAGTCTGTTATGCCATCCATATTTTGCATTATATTTAATATATTATAAGTATTTTATAATTTTAGTACTTCAGTATTTTAAATATTTATGATACTCCAAGCAGAAGGGAAACTCCAAAGAATGCCAAGATTCATACAGTCCTAGCATGCCATTTGGAAACTTTGCTGGAGTAACATGAGTTGGTGGGCATATCAAACCTTAGCTGTGAAGATGAAACAAATCTACTAATTTCTGAGTATCTGGATAACCAGCAAAAAAGGCAAAGTTTGCCCACTTCCATTTTGTTCAGAGATCATTCGTGTCCAGTTAGATCTTAGTCCAATGTCTGTAACTGAACAAGAATATTCTTGTTATTTCTCATATGAAACTATTTCAAAGAGTAGTACTTACTAGCAGAAGCTATTTTCAGATTTCAACCCCAACGTAAGTATATTTATAGAAACTATAATTAATGTCAACTGTTTCTACTATTACCAAAACCTAAAAGTTACAGTTGCACTCCACTCATAAAGAAAAAATTTTCATCAGTCCACAGACCACTGCTATAGAGCAAGACCATACAATCACAACTAGAACATCTGAGGTCCAAACACACCTGACTGTGTCTACATAAATGGATTACTACAGCTCTTTTACAACCCTTTTTTTTTCAATTATATGAAGAAAAAAAAAGTAGAATAAATTACGTAGATAAGAACATGCACTCATAGTTATAGGTAGAATTTTTCAGGACTTATTTTATATAGATTTTACGACTTATTTTTACAGAGACTTATTTTTACATAGATTCATAGAATAGTTTCAGTTGGAAAGGACCTTAAAGATCATCCAGTTCCAACCCCCTGCATGGGCAGTGACACCTCCCACCAGACCAGGTTGCTTCAAGTCCCATCCAACCTGGTCTTGGACTTCCAGGGATGAGGCATTCACAACCTGCCTGGGCAACCTGTGCCAGTGTCTCACTGCCCTCACTGCTTTAAATTTATAATCAAAGAATGAAATACTTTTAACAGAAGACTAAACCAAAATGTTTTACTAGTATAATCTATTGTCCATCTTCAGAAATTCACCCAAGAGCATCACTCATGCATGTTACATAGACTCAATCCTATGTGTGGATATGCACTGTCTCCCTGAAAGCCTTCCCTGTCTGCACAGTGACATACAAGCTCTGTTTCTCTCCATCAGCCCCTCAAACAAGAGTCTTGTCCCACGTGAACAGTTTAAGGATATTTCTGCATTTTGAGAGAATGGCAACTTGAACATGACAGTTTTATTTAGAAGAACCCAAAATGGATGAAGCAGAGACAGGTGAGAGAAAGCAAAAGAGCAAAAAGAGAGTGGAGAGAAAAAGCAGAAAAAAGTACTCCAGCTTCAGTGACACCCAGATACTCTCCCTATATGAAATCAGAAAACTAAAGCATGTAAGGGAACATTTACCATTAGCATTTGCCTTTACAAGGACAGATATAATGTAATTACATCTAGTGTAACAGCAGCTTTACAAAACTTATCCCTATAGTTTCTGCTGTAGAGTTGGATTACAT
Source organism: Florisuga fusca (assembly GCA_038090715.1). Taxonomy (NCBI): domain Eukaryota; kingdom Metazoa; phylum Chordata; class Aves; order Apodiformes; family Trochilidae; genus Florisuga; species Florisuga fusca. The sequence continues at coordinate 8,013,063 of JAAWXA010000013.1, forward strand.
GGGACAACTGAGAATTAGACTTCAAAGTGTAACAGAATTCACCTTTATCACCACATGGATAAAATTCCCCATACACCAAATAACTTGAGAGATCTATCATTCAGCATTATCACAGACTTTCACATTTATTTCAAGTTTATTATGTGAAAGAACCAGAACAAGTAGGAAAGCATAATAATGATAAAACCCATGGGGTACTTGCATTTCAAACCTTGAAACCAAGCAGTGTGGGGAAATAAAATTGATTTCAATCTTTGCTCCCTTTAAGATCAGTTTACAACAATAATTTTCCAAACGTACCGTGTATCATAAGATGTAGGTGTACAATGACAACTGACAATTCTGTGAAGCTAACTGGGTAGACATACTAATAATTTTCAGATGCTTTTGAATGAGGCAAATATAAATGCAACAGATTAAAATTTACGCTACTCTTGTAAAGGATAGCTTTATGAGCAAAAAAACCTATTCTTATGAAATCTGTGAGTACTGATTGTTGTGTTCACTGGATGACTGATAATTTTTCCTCCTCTGTTGGGTATATTAGTTTTTAGCTTTGTTTTTATTTTGTTGATGGGTTTCCCCCCGCCCCCCAAGAGAAATATTCCTGAAATGCAACTACCAAAGCTTTGTCTTTTCTTCTGATAAACATGCACAGAAAGTTTTGAGTCCTCTTAACTTTTTAAATATTGTCAATTGTCAGCATTTGTATTTCATTCCAGTGATGAATGAAGGCATTAGATTTCAGTATTAAAATGTAGTTAGGATTGTAATGAGCATCATTAGGAAGCATAATGGGAATCAACACTGGATCTCATTTTAGGATTTTTATTTTTAACTGTGCTTTAGTTTTCTTGCCAACAGGCAGGTGAAAATTCTACTGTGTTCATTTATGTCTTTAAACAGACAGTCCTATCTTCTTAGCCAAGACTCTTTAGTCTTTTAAATCCTGTCTTGTTTTTTGAAGTCAGAGCTAGAAAGTCCTTGTAAAAAAGCAGCACCACAATCCACTCTAACATATGTACTTAGATTATAAATTCTACTTTGGAGTTCAATTGTATGTCCCTATTCAATTTTAAATTTTTTTTATGAGCATGAGCCATCCTTGCATATAAATCTGAATAGATTCAATTACTTTATACAGAAATTAATAGCTTAGTACTCCGAGAGGGTCCTATAGCAAAGAACTGCAAAAAAGAAACATAATCCATTTATGAAACGTCAGACAGTCAACTGGAACATTTTTATTTTCAAAAGTTTGCAAAATCTTTGGGATACACTAACTGAGGTTGCTGTACAACACAACACTAACCCCAGCCAACTGACCCTCATGGAATCTTTCTAATTTGTGAATGTGAGATGATGTTCTTCACAGATTAAACACAGATTTAAACCTGTGGTCTGCAGTTTGGCTTGAAATTGTATTAACTTCCTGTTCAATCATTTAAATTTTTTATAAAGAGAATTTATATTAAGATTTTTATAAAGAGAAATTGTTTCTGCAAGAAGACTACCAAGTGCTGACTTTTTCAGCTCCTTTATGCAGATCATGCTAAATCAATTAAATGCGTCCTTGGACACTTCCGTATTGAAGAGAACAACAATAACACAGAAAACAAGGAAAGCAAAACAGAGGATTGCTGACCAGTATGTAAATCAAAGCACTTTTAACTCTGTCCTCTCCCACCAAGGTCATTGATGAACATGTTGAAAAAGACTGGACCAATTATTGAACCCTGGAGGACCCACAGGTTACAGACCTCCAGTTTGACCCTCTGAGTTCTGCCACACAGCTATAGCTCCCCAAACACCTCACTGTCCACTCCTTTAGCCCACACTTGAGTTGAAACTCAGTCTGCTGCCACCAACTAAGCTGAACAAACACAAATCTGTTTCGTTTTTTTCCTTATCCCATCATTACTTCCCTCTCTACAAGTAGATTTCCTTCTGTGTGTGATGTCTAAACTTCTGTCCTCGCTCTTGCATCTCTTTTGCATTACTAAAGTCTCTTTACATGCTAGAAACACAGTCGTACAAATACAGGCACAAATCATAAAAATTAAAAAGAACAAATTGTGCAATGAACAGATTGAATTAACCTGAGTTATTAAGCAGAGGTACACACCTCATTCTGAGCCATCAAGAGCATTTGACTGGCCCTGTGACTCCTGAGAAACCATACCCACCCCTCAACCACTCTCCATTCCAAAATTACATCTTTCTAACTTAAATTATAATTGTGTAAAGGCAGAGGTTTGTCCCAAACCTAAATTTGTTTTGTTTAGAATTCTGCTCCTTTGAAAATCCAGGCTTATTCCCTATTTTCAGCCTTTATTAAGGCTTCTTGTATACCAGCCATAGTCAAATGAGATACAGCATGTAGGTATCCATCTGCATGTTTGCCACAGGCAAAATTACTACGGTCAGGTACCAGCATGCAAAATCAAGTCTGTTAGGAACTTTGTTCCCTTCTGTATCTTGCAGAGCTGGTGAAAATGTTCATTCTCAGCAACTGCAAAATCTACATCATCATGAGATATGCAATCTTTTTATAGGTAAACTAAACAGCAATTGAGAAATATAAAAGCGTTTCTAAAGTTGGTAATCTGAGTGTAAGAGTTATGAATTTGTCTTCTTTAGTAAATGCTCCATCATGGTAACATTGTTGAAGCAACTTGCCTTAGTTTTGTAAATTACACTCCAGTTATTTCCATTTGTGGTTCCCATAACAAAGACCTGTTACTAAAAATATTGGACTTTCTGCCATATGCATAGCTTCAATTTTACCCTTTCATGCACAGTAAAGACCCTGTTGGGAGTCTGGGAAAGGAATGGACACAAAAAATGAAACGTTCATTAAGTCTGCTGTGTAATATGGGGTCATGGCCTTGATCTCCTCCATACCATCTGTCTGATACTACACAATGCTGTGTAGAGAAACTCATAAACACTGAATAAGCTAGAAAAAAAGAGAGATCACCTCTCTTCCATATTGTTTTCCACCTATATGGTGCAATGTGCTTTATAAAGGAGATTTGTATCATTTTCCTTTTTGAAGTTTCCTCGTGTTCTTGCCATCCAGGACATTTCACAAGTTGTAATGGTTCCTCATTGTATAATCTGGCTGGCTCTATACTACATTTCCCAAAAGAAGAATGTTTTATGTTCCTATTTATCTAAATCAAAACAGAAAAACATTTTTGCTCATTGGCAAAACAATCCTTTCTTAAGGCCATTTTTTAAGCAGCAGACCCGTGTTCTGCAAAGGCACATTGCATTTTAATTTGGAAATAGAGTTAGCTTCTAAATGGAAGAATGGTTCAAACTCTAAAGACAGTTTTAAGTGTCTTAATTCCTTCATCCCTGAGCCACCCATTTTCACTGCCAAACATGTTCTTGTCCCAGTTAGACATAGGAGTTTTTGTGAGGGGAAGCAGGAGACAAAAAAGGACCATTTTATTTTTACACCTTTTATCTGTCCTTAACACTCATTTTTCTACCTGGCTGTCCTGAGAACCCACTTTTAATATGAAAATCAAAATCACTGGTTCAAAGATAATGTTAATAATGACTAAAAACTATTTCAATTCAATATAGTTTTAGACTAGCTTTACATGTTTTAATGACAATGGTTTTGCATCAAATGGGATCCTAACGAGAAGGATTAGAAGGATGCTCTCCCTCCCTTAAAAAAAAAAGAAATACTCATGCACTGCTGAACTAGCACATTTAGAAACAGCACTAGAAGAATTTTAAGCATTCTAAGTTTAAAACTGAGCCTGCTAATCTTTAGACTCAATTAGTATTTGTCTGTCACTGACTTTGGTCTTCATTTTATCAGTTTACCAGCTATGCATAATTCTGTTTTCCAGAAGACTGACCATCATCAGTCTGCTGTACCCATTGCCAATGTGCCTTTCATTTCTTAGCAGAAAAGCAGCCAATGGTTCTCATTACAGTGGTTTCATTTCCTGCCTCTCTTCCTGCTGGTGGTGTAAGATTTCTCTAAACACATGCTTTGTCATCATGATCTTGAGGTGATTCCAGCCACAGAAGAGAACATTCCACTGCTGTTATTTTTTAAGTGCATATGTCTAGCAGTGTTTTATGGGTATGTTTTCAAATACTGTGATCAGAAAGACCATGAATTTGTTGTATTGGTATGTGAAATAATCCAGATATATAGGCTTCAAGGAAGAATTTTCCTGCAAAATTAGATTTTGGAAAAGACAGTATTTCCAGAGGGAAAAAAAAAAAAAAACAAACCACAAACGAACACACTGTGGCACAGTTTTCAGTATGAAAGAAATCCCTACAGAGCAGCCCCACTGACACAGAATATGGAGAACACTCAGAGGATTCAGTTGTTTGATCAAGCCACCAACTTGCACTGCTTTTGCAGTTGCTTATTCTCCTCAAGGGGGTTTTATTTTCTCTTCCTTTTTCCCTTTAGAGAAGCTTAACCCTGCAGTAAAGTTGAAAATTTTGACTTCTGTGATGCCACAAAAAAAATCTGTGCTGCTATGGAAATGAATTTGATAGCACTAATTCAGCAGTGCAACTTCACTGTGGGGAACAAGTATGAAAGGGAGATTGGTGAGAACAAGTAACATTTTCATCTCTTGCATAAATAACCAGGTATGGAAAGATAAATTATGAACAAATGAAGGGTGAAGGTTTTCATTTCAGTCTGCCAAATTTCAGAATTTCTCTTTAAGTCCATCTTTAACTATTCTCTTTAGTTATAAGCATAAACACAAAGAAAAAACTACAGAAAAGCCCATATCTTAAGTATTCTTACAGGAGACAATTATGAATTACAAAGGTCACAAAGGAGAACTCTAGGTCCACCACTTTATCTTAGTTGCATTCTAAGGAAATTTTCTCATTGGTGAAACTGGTAGAAAGGACAAATTTCCCCCCCCATCACAAATTGAATTTTGGGGAGACATTCATTTATCATCAGAAAATTATTGCTTCAGCTGCAAATCAAAATTGTTTTAAAAAATAAAATTAAATTAAAAAATAACTCCATGGCAAGGAAAATCATTTTGCTCTAGGCAGTCATTTTCCACGTATATGCAATACATGAAATTAGACTACTCATTAAAAAAAGACTTCTCATCTGTAAGCAATCTCTATTTTCTACTACAGAATACCCTACAAAATCAGATAAAATTATACTAGACTATTTTCAATAGAAATACAGAGAAAAGGACAGCATATACAAGTAAAAAACCCAGACTATGACCAAGTACATAATGCAGTTTTATGCTCACTGCGTTAGTAAATCAGTAGTATAAGAAGAAGCATGGTTTAATTAGTAATGGTTTGTCTGTGATTAACAACAGTTTCCAAATGGCTGGCCTGGGGACAAGTCTGTTATCCTGCTCCCTTACAGCAGCTCAGTCAAGGCAATAGTGCTGTACAGACCATTTATCCCAGGAAACAGTATGTCTCCTCTTTGGTTTCCTTTTGTTCCTTTTCTCTTATTTTAAACCTTAAGCTCTCTGCAGCCTGCACACCTTTTTTTAAGTATTTGTCCACTTTTGAATCCAAGCAGATACTTACTCTAATTACATCTTTCAGTAATTCAGTAATCTATATCCAACAGACAGCTAAATTACCAATTGAAATAAAATAAAAAATTAAAAAAGGACACTGTTGAATAAGAAATTTCAGTGGACAGAACAAAAAAAATAAGCTGTGTTAAAACATCTTAAAAGGTCCAGAAACTATCTAAAGGCCAAGAGAAAATTTTAAAAGGTTTGAATTATTTTTCAGACAGATGAACTTAAAAACAATATAATAAAACCTCTTGGTACCACTACAAGGACAACTCCCTTGCTTTACATTCATAAGACAATTTCTGCTCTAGTGACAGCAAGAACCCATTTAGCTGAAGTTACCAAAACAAAAGGTGGCCAATGGACCTGACAGACAAGAAATTGTTTCCAGCAAGTAGATGCTGCTTCTTCTCTCAAGTTTTCATCAATTATATCTGAGACATTTTGTTTTCCAAAATTTAATCCAGCTCAGGACTCAAAAGAAACTTCAGATGGTAATATAGTTTTTTTCTACATAATAGACTTGTGTTTATTTTCCATATAAAGGTCCAAACACAAATTCTGAAACTGAAGTGTGTGAGATGACTTTTATTGATTTTATCTCTTTTTTTCAAGTCTTTTAATATACATTCCCAGCTATCAGTGACAACTACAGACTTTGGATCTATTTAGTTCAAGTGCTGGATCCTGCATCCACTGCAAGAGTTACCATTTCACTGTCAGACTGCAGATGGTCATTCTGCAGAGGGGAGGACAGCACTTCTCACCCCATGGGTATGAATGGAATTATCATGTAAGGTTATATTTTAAGGTCTAGTCTGTATTTACTTTTATTCCTTCTCTTTTTTTTTTTTAATGCTTTCTTCTTTGCCCATTTTCGCTTCTAATATGTTAGATGATTATATGATTCAACACAAAAGCACTGGCAATATGGAACTGTAATAAGAGAACTAGTTTTAAGCCATGATCCAGAATTACTATCTTAACTGGAATTACCATGTAGCCACATCCATGCAAATCTATTGCTGCCTCATCCCCAAACTCCAAAGTGTAAAAAATCAGTCACGTACACTGGACATTAACTGAAGATAGATCAGAGGCGCAAAATGACAAATTAGAAAAAATTACCATGTGCATGCAAACAGAAAAGCTGGTTAGAAGGGAAAGACAAAAGAAATCTATTTGCTATTTTCAAGAAAAAGGAGGACCTAGAAGTTCCTATTTAATTATACAATGTTCACTCCTTGCTTCGCAGGAGCGCAGTAAACACAATTAGTTCTGAGCATGAAATGTGGGACAAAAAAGCGGAAGTGACAATGGCATAAACCAGAGCCTTTGCTGCCTTCCTTCCCGTGTCAGCTCTGCACAGAGAAATCGTGTCAGCTGCATTCTCTGATGACCACTATTTCCCCAACCAGGAGACATTCCAATTTCTTCCTGCACTAAACTTGAGCCTCCCAAAGATACAGCTGCCAAATTACAGGCTCCCTTCCACATTATGAATCTGTTCCCTTAGGAAAGATGGTATTTTCTTATTTCACTTTTGACCTTTTCCTGTTACTGGTAAGAGAGGATGATAATTGACCCTATTGTAGAAGAAAAGAGGTTGGTAGGATATGGAGGAGTAATGGAATACATAAAAATTGCTTCTCTATAGTCCCCACATACTTTTTTTTTTCTTTAGGAAAAAAAGAAACTCTTTTCATCCAAACCCAGTGAAGAAAAAGGAAATAAAAATGTTCTTTTTCCTGCAAGTAAAAACTGTAGCTCTTCTTTAGTCTGCTACTCTATACTCAGTACTATATTCTAAGTGCAATAATAAAAATTAGGGTATCTATAAATTATCAGCTCTTTTAAAATGTTATTCTCCACACTTGAATCAGTCAGAGCTCAGTTTTGTTGGGTTGGTTTGGTTTTCTTCTGGCTGAGTGTCCTTGCTCAATTTATACTGAGTTTATTCGTATGGAAGGTCAGGTGTCAGTTATCACATGGCTGAAACAAAAGGTTCTCAAATTTATCTCCATTGTGGATTTACTATTGGAACCTGTAACTCCACCTGGTCTTCTGGAAAAGAGCAACTGGGTAAAAAAAAAATAAATGTTTTGACTATTTTTGGTCAAGAGGTCATGCATCACTTTAAGTTTCTTGCTTAAACATCAGAGTTGTCTTACTGGGGGCTCTTTTCCAACTTTGTGATGGGTCCTGTTCTGAAGCCACTTGCACAACATGGATTTTGGTGTTCCTGTCAACCAGCTTCACCTTGTGTAAGAGCCAGGCAATGGTAATTGATGTGAATAGAGCTATTCCTTATTTATCCCAGTGGAAGTAAGGAAGAAAAAAAACCCCATGCTGTGTAGTGTGCATTTCTCATACATTCCAGCTCACTGCACAGTAGAAAACGAATGTTTCTTGACTGTTAACTATAATTTAAGACTGGAAATTGTGACTTTTCAAGTCTGAAGTGTGAAAAAGCTTTCACTTTAAGGGTACTCATGTTCATAGGCTTTAGCATAAAATACTTTGTTTTGGAAGCAGAAGTTAAAATTACCCCAGTTTGAAGCAAAAGCCATTATAGATTGAATTAATGTTTAATCCCAGCACTTGACTACAAGAACACTGGTAGGAGCAGATCACATATTTCACCACTGTACTGAAGATACTTGCCCTGCTGTTTATATTGATCTGAAAGAGCATATGGGAACATTAATTTCAGCTTCCCACTGAATTTCTCTCCAGGTAAATTCCTCAGAACATAGGCTGAGAGCTGCTTTTAGGCTGCTGAGGACAAGCTGCATGGCAGCACACGTCACCATCCTTACCCATCAGGTTCAGAGGGTCACCCAGCCCTGCTGGGCCCATGCCCAGAGGTCTGCAGAGAGGCACAGAGCTTTGCTAGGGCTGGGATCAATAGAACTATAACCTGTACACCCAAGTCAGGGCTAACACATTGATGCAACCCATTTCATGCACACTATCTTTAAGCCATTCATTAGCACAGAATCATTAATTTCCACGTATAATAGCACACTTCAGACTGTGCTAAGACATGCCATAAATGTGTCTGTGCACTTTAAAAGATCCCATACTGGATGCACCTGAACTGGCGTAATTCTCATTTAAATTGTCAGTGCTTTTTATTTCATATCCACAGAAACTGTATAAATTGAGAATTCAGCTGGTTTTTAGGGAATTTTTTCAGTGGTGGAATAGCAAAAACTCCAAGCAAGAAGGCTCAAACTATTTACTCCCTTTCAGTTTTATCTTTTTCATCAGGAAGATAAGCATAGAAATCTAACAAATAATAATTTTAAAATATCCCTGTTTTTTTTTTTTTTCACAGTTTGCATTAATACATGCTAAAATCAAATGTTAGTTTATAGCACTCAATCTAAACTAAACACACAGTCCAGGTTCAGGATAGAAAAGGCTGCTGAAACAGAACATGAACTTTATAAACCCCTCTCTTTCATAAATTAAGTTTTGGGAATAACGAGAGTAGTTAAGTGTGTTTTTCTTTCTTTCTTTCCCCCCAGCTTGGATTGCTGAATTATAACTGTATATTAAAAGGTGGTATTTTCCGTGTTGCAGAGAGACTATAAAACAGCTTAAAACAGTGGCAATCAATCTAAACTTTAGCAACAGAATTCTGCTGTTTCAGCTCTTTTCTGGCTGTGTCATTAGCAGAAAATCCAAGGCCTACGTACACTTTAAAGGCTTTTTTTAAAAAAGTTCTTAAAACAAGTATTTCCAATGGTACTCAACAAACTTGAATTTCTCTTGCTCATACTTAAAAATATTGTTCCTGGAATTTTCAGTGACAAAAATGTTTTTACACAGTTTAAGAGTTCTCCCTGGGATGCAGCTGTAATGTGCAGGTTTACATTTTAGTGGTGTTTTGTCACCTCAGACACACAAAAGCTTAAAATTCATGAGCTAGGAACCACCCAGTTCATGGAAATGGGCACTTTTGACTTTTCTGTATGCACCTGCATCCAACTCTGGTAAGTTAGAGCTCTGAAATTTATTGTGCTACTCAGTTTAGGAAAGCATTCAGACAACTGTGGTACTGCCAAAAGGGTAACCAGATAACCTCTTATCAACAAGTGTAACATCCAAAGTCACAAAGCAAGACATTTTTTAGAAATCAAGAGAACAAAGCACTAGAGAACATGATTGCATTCAAACAGGACTTCTGCTAAATCTAAATTCATTCTGATAATAAGCACAGCATGGTATATTGAGCCCACATTAGAAAACAATGATGAGAGGCAAAATACAGTATGGTATTAGATAAGTGATGAGTTTGCTTGGAGATCAGGCAACTTTTGATCAGTTTCTGATCCACTCAGTACAGAGACAGGCTGCAAAACACTGCAACAACAGCTTCTGCTCTAAATCCATAATTTGCTTCAGCAAATTTTACAATTTTCCTTTTTTTTTTTTTTATTTATATTGCCTACAAGTAGCAATTGTCATTTATCTTGAATATATTTGCACATAAATGGAAGAAGATGGTAAGTATTCTGAAACTCTAGACCTTCTTGGTGTGTACCCACATATGATGATGATGTCTAGTTCTTTAATGTGTAGGCAGGAAAAGATTAAACAGAAGAAAATCTAGGGAGCAAAGGAAATCAAGGGAGCAAATTCCTTACACAGAGAGTATGGAGTCAATACTACACATATCAGAACCACATCAGAATCTTTTAAGAGGTTTCAACCCATTAGCTAAAGACACAAAATGAAAAAGCCCTTCTCACCCTTGTTTCTCCATCTGAAGGAGGTAACTGAACAATTCCCTTATCGTTTCATTACCATTTCTCCCACAGGTATATGAGTAGGAGGAAGCATTAAGTAGAAGACTGAGAAGTGAGATGCATTCAGTTTGCCTGCATAAAGGCTCAGATGCAAGGGGTCAGAGAAGTCAACTGTGTTTCCACTTAATCTATCAAGTAACTCCACTGATCTCAGGAAAAGCTTCATGAAGTTGGAAAAGGTTCTGTAACAGCCTTCACCAATCTCCCTCTCCTTACTGAGTTCAGCTTAATGAATGCAGCCCTAGAGGGACATATATGCACAGCCAGCCCCTGCTTGCTCTCTCGTGTTCCCCAATTTCCTTGACACCTGGGTATGTGTCACTGCACCAGCTACAGTCCCTTCACTATGCATGTCCCTGAGACTGCTGATCTCAAACATTTAAAGCCACTACCACAAAATCAGGAGAGGAGAAAATTGATCCCTTACAGAAGATGGGAGCCAGCAGCTACAAGAAACTCCTCACTTGGCTGGGGAAGACCCAGCACATTTCACTTGCAACTTCCCAGTCACATCAGACTTTCTTCTCTTTTTATCACATCAAGTCAGAACTAGTTTTTGTCAAGCTAGGCCAAAAGTGTAATCAGGCCAGGATGTGTCAACTTATGTAAAGAAAGAATGAGTACTAAATCAAATACAGTAGGAAGCTGGCCTTCAAGGTTTTTATTTTATAGGAAGCTTGCCCCTTTGGAGTTGTCCACAGATATGAACTGACTAAATCTGAAATTATTGTAACTGACATTTCTAATGACTGGTGATCTAACTACTAAACATCTAAAATTTCCATTATATATCTCGGGTTTCATTTTTAAACAGAGATAAGACATGAGTGCTCACATTTTGCATGGGAATTTAGGCCCTTATCCAAAGCCTGAAATCGGAAACAATTTAAAGGAAAGATGCCACTTGCTTCCAGCTTAATTTTGAACAGACCATGACTGTATGTTTGCTTTTCTGTATTTGCGAGTAGGCACTACAAGCCATCCAAGACAATTATCTGTATCTACATACCCTGTGTGCACCCATAAACTCACAAGCAACGACAAGCACAAATCCAAATTTAAATTAGGATGTGGACCTGTAAGTTAAAACAAAGAAAGCAGCAGGTACTACTAAACTTAGTATAAAAGAGTTTATCTAGAAACTTTGAAAATATTGCTGCATTTCTCTTTGCAAGCAAAATCACAACAAGCACCACTGCACCAGTTGTTTGTTTTACTGGGTAAGGGAATGAACGTGTCACCATGACCAGTTATGCCCATTCCATAAGGACCTGTCAATGACACCACAGGTCAAGCCATTCAAAGCTGCTAACAAAACCCTAACCCTGCCACAGAAAGCCTGGCTCACAATTTCAGTCTTTGCTAATGATCAGCATTTACAGATCTGTTACAACAGCCTGCTCTAAGGAGAGAGAGAACTGCAGGCAAAGTATTGCACAGATCTAATCTGAAGCTGGACTTGGTTTTAACAATCACAGAATCATAGAATAGCTCAGGTTGGAAGGGACCTTGAAGTTCATCCAGTTCCAATCCCACCTCCCAGCAGACCAGGTTGCTCAAAGGCCCATCCAACCTGGCCATGAACACTTCCAGGGATGGGTAATCCACGACTCCTGTGGGTAACCTGTGCCAGTGTCTGCAAGGGTTCTCTTAAGCACCCTTACAGTATTTCTTCCTAGTGTCTAACCTCACTCTGCTGTTTTTCAGTTTGAAACTGGTGCCCTCATCTTGTCACTCCAAGTCCTTGTACAACACCCCTCTCCAGCTTTTCATCAGGTATGAAAGGCTGCTACCAGGTCTCCCCAATGAAACTTAACTTCAGTGTGACTGCAAAAGTAATGTGCTCAAAATGCAAAGCTGAACCAAGAAGTACACTTCTTGGACTGCACCAGACTCCACAAGCAGAGGAAGAGGTCCAATGACTCTTGCACTGACTTGGCTAACTGTAGCTTTTCAAGATCAGCTTCCGGAAATTAAATCTATTCTGAGAGCTTCACATTGTTTTTTTGAGTTTGTGAAGTAACTATTCAGAGTTGTCAATGTGAACTGATGATGGTAAGGTTCCCTCATTTTACCCCTCACCACAGTAGTTTGAAGTTACCAGAAAAGAGCACTACTAGCAGTATAAATCAGTAACTTGAAGGCACTTTATTGTATTAGTTACTTAAGGAAACTAACCCTGAAATATATTAAGATACACAATCACAAATCAAATACCTAGGTTATAAACACCAGTTTAAAAAAAGAATTTTAAAAGGGGAAAAAAGGAAAAAAGGAAAAAAAAGGGAAAAAAAAGGAAAAAAAAAGGAAAAAAAAAAAAGGAAAAAAAAAAGCCATGACAAAATAACTAAGTAAATAGAGAGTAAACACAAGAAATGTCATTAAATCATGAATCACACTGATGTGACCTGTACTGCAAGACCATAATGTGGACTTTAGGTCTTTAAGCTCACTAGGTCTAAGAAAGCCAGTGACTTCTTACAGGTAGGAACCACAACTGCATGTTTACCAAAATTCAGAATTTAAGAACTGAACAAGCACCTAAGATGAGACAGGCAGGTAAGACTGTTTATATTGTTTATTCCCCTTGGTTGATACAGGGAAACTTCCCAGAATGTGGTGAAATCCAATTGGTCTGTTGAGCAAGAATACAGCTGGGCATTACAATCCTCCACACTTCCAAAACAAAAAGTCTACCACAGCCTGAGAGAGAAATGTGGTGCAGCCAATATGTGCACTGATTTGAAGCATTTATAGGTGAAAGGACAGCAGTGCACACATCACATCATTACACACAACTTACTGTCGTGTTAGGCACATGTAGGGAAACACAAAAGCACTGAGTGAGCAATCATGAAGAGACCATCAGCATTCTGCTGTTTCTTTTTGGCAGACACTGCTGACATCTTTGATATTTAGCAAGTTTCTAGCAGACTCCACAGTATCTGGATGTGCAACAACATAAATGAGAAAAAGGAGGCAGAGAGAACTGTAGAGCACATGGAGCACAGGCTGTCTGAACACCTACCTGTATGGCTGGGTCTGAATGACCATCAACTCACTCTTGAGAAAATACAGGGCAAATGTAGAGTACTTAGCAAAAGTATTGGAAGAGATGGAGAAACCTCGAAGAATTCTATGAAGGTATAAATTAGAGGACTAATTAAACTGATAATAGATGCAGAAGGTTAAGGTGAACTATCTAGGCTAAACAAGTCTTTTCCCTTGGCAGGGCTCCTAGGCAGATCAGGGGGAAATAAGCCATTAATAACTTCTCTTTTTCTGTTGAATATTAGAAGCTGTGGTATAGGGTAGCAAAAATTTATGCTTCATCTCTAAATAAATGTGACAAGTTTACTGCTTCCCAGGGAAATGCCTCCTTGCAAAAAAAATGTCACCCTTCCAGTGTCATCCTTTACTCTTGGCTATGCAGTCTGGGCAGTCCTTTGTATGGAGATAAAATCTTGTCTGAATTTCCAACAAATCATCCCAAAAGCTTTACAGTTTTCAATGCCACCAGATCTATTAACTTATTTAAGAACCTACCAGCCATACTGGTAGCCACACTCCACTAGCAATACTGGAATAATCATAATTATTCCATCCATTATTCCAATCATAAGGTGATGGCAGGTGCTGACTTTACATCCCATGGGGTATGTTACAATGTACCCATACTAACAAATGTATCTATACATGCATTTCAAGTTGGGCTTCCTATACTGCTTTCAAAGTATGTTTGAGTAAAGAAAGTAAGTAAACAAGGATGAGTAATAAAAATATGAAATATGCCTGGCTAGAAACAGTTAAATAAGTTGAAGTGTTGATGTTATATCTCTAATACAGGCTAGCAAGGCCTACATCAGTTTGATTTAAATGGAAGCCAAAGTAATTTTTTTTCTACAAAACATTGCAGCAATATCCCCAGCTTCAAATCCCAAACAAGTAAGTCAGACACTCCCTGAGCTCTATCTGCTCTGGAATTGTAAATTACCTTATTTTTCTGTATGGTAGAACTGTTTCAACAGGGAGGTAAAAAACATATCAGAATACCTGAAAATTGTTACTTCCTCATAAGGGCAGGCAGAGTAGAAAGGTCTTTCTGGAGATGGCTGCATAGTTCATAAAAGTTTCAATGGAGCCATCACTGCCCAGCCCCACCTCTGCTTTTTTCTAGATCCACTTGCAAAGAGAACAGTCCTTACTCTACTCTGGAAATAGCCAAACTCACCAAGGCTTTTGGTAAGCATTCTCCAAGGACACAGGCCTTAGGAGCCATTGGGATGAAGACACCACTGCCATCCCCAGCCTCAAAGGAATGAGGAATGCTCAGGGGGGGAGACACGGAAACCTCAAGAGCAAAAACCAAAACAAGGAGGTCAGTGGTGAGTTTAGACAGTTTCATTATCAGGCTCACAATTTTTCCCCAATTCCACATAGGATCTGTTTTGGATGCCTAAGTCTGAGGCAATTCTTATGCTAAATCGTTAAAGTAAAGGTGGTTTGCTTTATAAAAAAAAGCTTTAAAAATTTGCTAACTTCTGGGTTTACATACGAATTTGTGATTGTTAAAACCCTCCATTTCTTGAAGATGCAGCATCTCCTCACAACTGCATGAAATCACCAGAGATGCTTAATCAAACAGTGCCTCTAGCATGAAAATCATCATCAAACACAGCTCTTGAGTGACTCAGCCCAAAACTCTCAGCCTAATCCCCAGTGGGCAGGTGCCCAGGTTACAGAATCTGCTCTCACAGTGCCAGCTCAGCAGAGCTGACTAACATTACCTGGGTCCCCTGCCTGGCTGTGCTGTCAGACTCAAAATTAGTACTTCTAGTGGAGTCTCAGGTAATAAAGACTCCACAGGAGCTTTGTATTTCACCACATATACATGTCCTGTGGGTAGGTAAGAGTTGTTCAGCATCTAGCACGTTTCCCATGTAAATTTCAAGGTTTTTTTCTTTAGAAATCAGAACTTCTTACTTCCCAAGTTTACCTCAAGCATGAGGATTTATTTTGAGATGCTTGCTTATTTTAAAATGAGATCTAACAAGAAACAGCATCAGGTGGGGTTTTTTTTCCTGTATAATGCAGCACAGCTGCATGAATGCTTCAGAAACAAACACCCAAGACATACTGCCTTACTTCAGCTACTAAAATCTATAATCAACTACAGACTGATGAAACCACAGTTGAAAGAGATTACACTTTTAAATCATATTTACTCAATTGTAAAGGTAGCATTATTCCACTCCTTAATGTGAACAAAAGAAAAGGAATTTGAAAATAATATTAACTGGTATACTCCTATGATTTCTCAAACATTCATTCATCAAGTTATAATTCTACCCTGGTAAATACAAATCCAGTACTTTCTTATCTCACAGACCCATGATGTTATCTCACAAAATAGGCAAAAATATGGGCTTAATAGAATCTTTTATTTCTAGAAAACTGTTGAGCCAACACAGCTGAAACCAATAGTGTTTTTCTATCATCTTCTGTATCACCACAAATACCAAAAGCTCCATGCAAGACCTGCAAGTTCAATCAGCACTTTGAAGAGAAACCAAAATGGTTGGAGAGCTGCAACACGAGACTCACCCAACACAATCTTTGTCATCACCAACCATGCATAAAATGAAAATTACTCACCCAGACTCAAATCATTCTATTCTTGGCAATTTTGAAATAAACCTCTGTTTCACTGTAATCTGGATGTACACATTCTGATAATTACTGAAACAGAATACATTAATTTCACAATGGAAATTTCAGACATATTTATACAAGCAGACCTGCCATTTAAAATAAGAATTCCCCTTCCAGAGAACCTTTGAAGTAGATTAATTTGAAGGAGGAGGAAGAAAATAGTCTTTAAAACAGATTTTTGTCCCACATTCTTCTTGTCAGACCACATCTATCAGAAGAGCACATTTGTTTGCTGCAATCAAAAATTAAAGAAACCCATGAAAAAGTTAATAAACGTGAAGTAAAATATCCTACACTGAAGTTTTAAATCCACTTTGTTATTGAAAAAGGTGTTGTCCATTCCTCACAAATAAATTCAAGGTGTGTGCATTTTAAATGCAAAGATCCCAACACAGCAAGGTGCTGCCAGCTTTCATTTATGTTACTGGGAGGTACAAGGCTCTCAGAACCTCGCAGGATGCTCTGTTTGTTAAAAGAAATTATTAGTTTGATACCCAATTCTGCTCTGAATGATCAGAAGTAAATTACAGATAGGTGGGATTTCAAGTCTAATAGGTACTTCCCATTTACTCCTTTAACTTCAAGTTCTGGGAAAGTACAGTGTTAACACAGCTATAAAAACACAATACTTGACCGTACAAGACAATACCAGAGAGCTCAGTTTTTCCAGATTATTAGAATACCCAGGAAAGACATGGAAAACATGGGTTCCATTTCTCTTGCTCTTATCTTCTTATCCCCTATACAGACAGGTATTTTAAAGTTTGAGTTGTAGACAGTTATCAAATTTTGCCTCAGGTGGTACAATTGAAAAACTGCTCTCAAAACCCATTACACTGTCGAGCATTTCAACAGTGGTGTACCCGGTCTTTTTTTTGTTTTTTCTTGTCTTTGTCATCTATGAACCCACTTTTTTATTTAGCACAATGCTTATTTTGTTCTCTCAACATTAATCACCTCTTTTTTCTTCCCCTTATATGCTGTGATTAATTCCAAGATCCTGCTTTCATTCAGTTCAGTTATAGAAGTCCTTCTCGAACATTTTTCACCTTAATTGACTCACAGTACTGCCAAAGTTTTATTTAAGGAACTAGCTGATTTCAATTATTAATCCTACTGATTTATCAAAGTACTGTATTTTAAAAAATCCCATTGCTACTCAGTGGGCTCAGCTTTTGTTTAATGTGAATCAGCAGCAATCACTCAATTCAAGGCTGCTTTGAACCTACTCTTAAAATTCTGCTTAATAACCTCCCCATTAAGAGAGCCCCTCTGATAACCCAACGCACACAATTCCAGCAGTACTGGGTTTGCCTCCAGGAGCACTAACATCATCTGCAGACTGAGTTATACCCAAGGCTAAGGAGTGGACAGTGACATAACACCACTCTGACAGAAAGAACTCCAGCTCCTATGACTGTTCCCCCAGCAGCAGGGAAGACCAGAAACTCAGCCTGCCTGATTGTCAGTTTACTACCACTCCAAGCACCTCTTTCTCAGTTTGAACTCCCCTAAGAATCTCTACCTCCTCAATTAGGTGTAAGCAATTAAATGCCAAGCAAAACTAACAAAAGGCTTTGTACATGCAGTCTAGCAGAGCAGCACTATGGGTTCCACCTTCCTTCCTTTCTGGGGGAAATCCTATACATACCTTTCCTTTTAGTTACTATTGCTTTACCCTTCTTTTAAGATATGGGAGATCCAAATTAATTCCCTGTTCCAGCATATAGCTTATGGAACATAATAAAGTGGGTCTGAAGGAAAAGCATATGAGAATATAGCTCCATTTATTGCCAGAGAGTCATTTCCAGCAGACCACCACCAGAGGTTTAAAATTTTGGTCTGGATTTAATACCGGTTCTGCTTTGTTTGGTGCAAGAATCAAGACACAAAAAAAGATAACTGGATTTATTCAAGCTAAAGTTGTGTACCTTCAAAGCATTAATGAACTTTTCTATAGTTTCTGTGTTTGAATCCTTCTCTGGATTTTCTGAATAGACTTTTTTTTATTAGTAATTTTGTTATCTCCAGGAGAATGAAAAAGCTATAAAGTATTTAATTCAAGAATTTAATTTCAAGCAGACAGATGAACAGGAGTGCACTTTAAATTATAAATAAGAAAATTGAATGATAAGAAATATGCTTTCATTACTTTCTAAGTACAGTAATAATGCTTGCTACCTTGGGCCAGAAGATTATTGGCAACCAAAGTTTTAATCATCAAAACAGAAAGGTTTTGTGTGTCTGGGAGATAGTTGTTTCTCTACTACAATACATTTTTTGATATTTTGAGCTTTGGCTAATAAACATTTAATAATGATTATATTAAAAGTTATTGTCCTTAGGGCTTGCTTTTGATGTGTACCATATAAAACAGGTGTCTTGTATTATTTTACTGGCACTGGGGTTTTCCAGTCTGCACTGAGCTTAAAATTATTAGTTCAGAATCCAGTTGCTATCTTTGTTATTGCTTTTAAAGTTCTAATTAGAATGTGGGGAGTCTAAAGAAGTAATATACTTTATAGATAGCTTTATGTCTTTTAGATATGTGATTGTTACTCTCTTTCACATGTTTTATTAAGCAGAGGCCAGCAAGTAAGTGTTTGAATAATCTTGTTTATTTGATCTCTAGTGTTGGAAAGAATTTATTAACAGTAAGAGCATGGAATTATGCCTCCTCAGTATCCACTTTTACAGTGATTGTGCGGGGCAAAAAAAAAAAAAAAAAAGGAAAAGGAATGACAACAGGAAGGCAGGTTTTCCACAAGGACTGACAGTCTCTCCATTAAGCTATTGCACAGTCTGCTGCACAAGAGCAGGGTGAGGGATGGCAGAATGAGTACCCTGGGCAAGAAGGGAAATTGCTGAAAGGCCCATATCAAACTGGCTGGCAAAAGAGAAGCATGTAGAAAGAAATGTGTAAATAATTGATTTTTCAATTTAGCTGACTTGAGGGGGGGGGGAGAAACAAACTAATTCAGAGCAACTGACCCAAAATAGAAGCATTTGGGATTTTTTTCATCCCCTCTTATTCTCTTTTTTCAAATGCATTGAATGCAACAGGCTATTGAGTCTCTTTTGTTCTTTTTTGACTAGTCAGGATTGATCAAGATAAAAGGGTTTCAGCTGATGAACTGGAGAAAGGTCCATCTCATAAGGCCTCTGGCTACTTCCAAGAGACATAAAATGCCTGAATTCAAGTCCATCTTAAGAATTAGAAAAAGATTACCGGTCAGTTCCCTAGCCACTGGCTTAAAATAATAAATTAAAAAAATACTTCAGTGATCATACAGAATGATTCTGGTATTTCAAAACTTTTCTTTCCCTAAAATAATTCTCAAATTCAACCTGGATGTACAGTTCTACTTCAAAATATTCATACACTTTTTCTGCCTGAATAGAGCACTATTTTTTGTTTAGGTTTGTTTAGTTATGTTTCTTGGTAAGGGGTTTGTTTTGCTACTTTTTCCCCTGAGCTCTGTATGTAATCAAAACCAGATTATCTTCAGCACTGTGGGCTATTTTCTCCTTCTCTTTAATGGTCAGCAGTGGAGTGGAAAGTCAGCCAACTGCAGAAAATCTCTTGCCTGTGTTAGGCAATCCCCATGGAACACTCATCATGATGCCATTAGCAGGACACAAACTATTCTGCTGTTTGACCTCTCTGAGTGGCTGATCCTTGGCAACCATAGGTAACTTATTGCAAGATCAAACAACAAGTACGCTCCCCTTACTCTTGAAAATACAAAATCTGGACTTCTAACTATTAACTCAAGGTAGCAGCTATCAGACCTCCTGCTTCCACTAGTTACTACATTAGTTAGGTCTAAGCCATTTCAGTATTCCCTAGTTCATCTATGTGCATCAGTTATGCATTCAGTGGCTTAACAACAGCCCCTGGGGGTTCTATTTGCTAAGAACTTAAAATGTTAAGCTTGGTGTTCCATCCACTGTAGAACATTTGTGATGCCTTTTGGACTTGATTAAAAAGGGACTGAAGCATCATTCAGATGAGAAAAAGCTCAGAGCTGGAACTCAGGAACTCTCACCTTCCATGCTGTTCCCATACTAAGAAAGTTGAATGGCTTCCAATTTTTAAGGTTTTTAAAAGTATATTCAGGTATCCTATGTTTAAAGTTACTTTTGAAATCTGGTTAACAGCAACTAAACCTGTCATTTTTCATGGGTTTTTTCCTTTTAAAAATTGTTTCCTGTATTTATTCTGACCCATTATCTTAAGGTGTAGTTTTTTTAGCAAAACAAATTAGTACTTAATGACTACATGGAAACAAAGTGAAGAACTGCTCTGATTGCAAATTAACAATCAAATATTAAGGATGCATTTATGTTTCTAGTTCTTTTTAACACCCTTGGAGGATGTATGCTGATACTATTACATTTCGTACATACCTCATGCTCTCAGTTAAAGCAACAGATGCAACTTAGCAAATTTGTTTCATATACTAATGTTGATAATGCAAAACAAGGAAAAGATGTGGTTAAGTAAGGCAATACAGAAAGTGCACAATACCTTTCTTGTTTATTTCTCTCTAATAAACTGTCAATTGCTGTTAATATTCTGGATTTTAACTTTGTGGTCACATTTTGTCTTTTTTTATTTCTTTAAAGCAAATTTGATAGCTACTCAGCAAACCACCGTTAGCATAATGGCTGAATACAAGATACATTCTGATTGCCTTTTTTCAGTGATCTAATGGCATAAACGTGTGTGCCAAAAAATGCTTGCAAAACATTCAAAAATGCAAAACTAAGGAGTCATTAAAGTGGTGGTTTGTAAAATGTGGGGAAGTATAACAAATTTGGGTTTGAATGTGCTGTTTGCTTCTAAGAGTTGTTTGCACCCATGTATTTAACTTAAACTGCAAGTGAAAAAAATGACACAGCTAAAACTTAGGTGGTAGATTTAGGTGTCCATGCAAATACAACTCATGTTAAAAAATAAAAACAAACTCCAACTGCATCACCTCTAGGTAAATCTTGGCAAGCTCCTAAATTACATTCAAAGTGCTTGGATATCACTGGTTACCCTAGGATAGGGAGTTCATCTGACCAAGGGATCTTAGGAGCAGTAAGATAATCATTATGGATCACACAGCAATAGGAATCAAAGTTTACTGGAATATTGGTGCCTCGATAACTTATTGCTCTGTTAATTAAGCCTCTGTCTCATCCAATGGACAGCAGTTGGTCTCTCCTGCACCAGAACATGAAAAAATACCAAAATGTTTAAAAGTGAGTGACAGACAACACGTGAGTTATGGTCTCTTTTGTGTTTGCCATGAGTTCAAAGGTCAGCATGGCGTAAGGAAGTCCTTCCCTGGGACATGGCCTAATGACAATTCACTTCTGTACTGCTGCAGTGCAAAACTTGTATTTCATGCTTGTAACATTTCATCCTTTGATTTCTCTGATTCACTGTTCCAGCTCTTATCTCTCTCACAGTATGAAAGTCACAGTACATGGTCATTCACACATTTTATTAACAGGGGAAAGACTGAAATGGATACACTAATATAATAAGTAAGAATACAACTGTGTTCACCTTGGGGAGCTCAATTTTCAAATGCCCTGACCTGGAGCAATGTCATAAATAACAGCTGAAAAAGGACAAGTGAAGTAAATTAACTTTCATGTAGAGGATTCCTGCTGAAGTACTGCATGGCCCAGGGTAACCAGACTTCCTCTTACCTATCCTTTGAAGAAATCAACAGCACTAACACTGCACAAATTCAGTTGTTCATGTGTGAAAACAGCAATGCCAATGCTTGTCATTCCAAAATTACTAAACTGGTTTGCCCCAAGTTTGATGAATTTTATAAGCATGATTGAGGCTTCTTAAAGAAAAAGGTATGGTTTGGTGTTAACAAAGGAAGGTTTGCAAAGTCATGGTTACAAAACAGTAAATGGCATCTGTATCTTTGAAGTTATCCCCTGCAGGCTTTAGTCAGCCTGCCTAATTTTTTTCATAGTAACACCACTACAGAACTAAATGGTCACAGATGGAACACAACTTTTTTAAGCTAATCAAGCTGGAAAAACATTGCTACTTGAAGAAAGAGCCCCCATATATTCAAACTTCAGGATGGTGTAGGAACATTTTACCTTAGTCTCTACTCATTATGTTATTTTTCACATTTGAGATCTGTGCTGGATCAATTTTGTTACCCCTTGAATTTTTTCAATTTAGAAGTGTTAATAACAAAGACCATATGAAAGCTTTTTTAGCAGAGGTACACTTTCTATAGGGAGCTGCAGCAACAGAATTGGAGAGAGAGAGTGCTACTCCTTCCTGTACTCTTCTGGGCTAAATTTGAATATTTTAATTTAAAAAAAAAAAAAAAAAAATCAAGATCATCATCTAAAGTCAAGATTGTTTTTTCATATGCTGTTATACAAGTTGGGTTTCCCAATGCAAAAGACAATATCTAGTACATCTATGAAAAAAGAACAGTGATAAGAACATGTAACTGATACTTTTGGAAGACCAGCTGAATTAACTTCATTCACTAGCTCTTAAAAAGAATTAGTCAACACAAAACAGTAGTTTACAAAATCAAGAGCTTAACAAGCTGAATAAAGAAGTATGCCTTCACTCTTAACTCAAACACCTTGCCATGACATGAAACAGCAAGCAGCATGCAAAGCAGTCCCAAGAATGCAATCCCCGGCACAAGGCAGAGGTAAGCTGCAGACCTCCCTGGAGCATCCTGTGGATAACAGAAGCCTGTCCAGCTCAAAAGGGAAAAAAACCCAAACAACCAAACAAACAAAAACTACAAAGGCACCAGTTCATCCAGTCTAGCTTGGAAAATCCTGAATTACAGTTCTCAAAGGACTAGGGAAGGACAAAGCAGCTCCCTCAGAATTGAGTCTGAGGCTGCATAACTGGAGAAAATTAAATTTCATCTTTCTTCTTCATTAAGCTGATGTTTATTTGTTATCTATCCCCACTGCTTAAGTGTTCAGATCAGGACCTGTGATTGTCATAAGAAATTCAGGTGAGTTGTGTGATAAACCAGACTGACTTCTCTGTTTATCAGTCTACCTTTGAATTAAATTTTAAGAAATAACCTAATATTTTGCTTTATTCTAGAAATGTAGACATTTCTCAAACTCACTCTACTGCCAGCATTGCAATCTTCTCAGCAGCTGAAAAAATTAATGATACCACCATAGGTTTGTTAGGGAACAGCTTCTCTCAGGCAGTGGGAACACGAGATACGAGCAACTGTATTCCAGAAACTGGAGAATCAATGCACAAATGCCAGATCATCAGTAAATTAGGATTTCCAAAATCCTAACCAGCATCTGTTCACTAAAATGCTCTACCAGAGTGAAGCAAGCTACAGATCAGGCCCTTTCAACTTTGTATAAGAGGCAAGGAAAGATGTGCAATAATGTAATTAAAAGCCTCTTCATTGTCCTTCAAAAATCCCATAACCAGCTGAATAAACCCTTAAAAGATACCAGTAGTGGAAGTTAGGCAAGTGCTTTCTAAAATGCATACTGAATACTCCCCTAAGACTGTTATTATGTATATTCAGACATCTAAGGAACAAGGAGTTCACCTTAAATGCATTAGGGGGTTAATTGGGTTTTCAGTAAGCACTTCAGCACAACATTTAAACTGGAGCATTGGGGGATGGCTGGCAGCTGTAAACATGAATCATGACAGCTACAAGTAATATTGGCAGTACAGTGATTTAAAGTTAAGGTCATTTAAAGATAACATCTACTCTTCATTATTCAGTCACATGCAGTACATGTGGGTTAAGGAAGACACCCTATTACTTAATGAGGACATCCTAAGTACACTTCTACCTACAGCTTTTTATTTTGGCAGTGTCTCACTTTGCTTAACAGTTTTAGTAATCAAATTTGGCCCTTCTGAAGTTTTTGTAAGAAAAAGTAGGAAAGTACTACTGCACAATCACTAAGTTCACAAATCACACTTCTGAAATGAGACATCTGGCAGACTAGAAACCATCTGAGACTGATTTGTGGGGCATGTTTACATTTAGCACCTATGCACATTTTTCTTAATGTAGCACTTCCCTGAGGAATGCTTTCCCCTTCCCCCACCATCATACAGAAGCTTTCCAAGATCACTACCACTGTCCTATTTGATGCTTTCCTAGGGCAAATGGTAAGGAAACAATCTTTTTTTTTTTTTTTTCCTGTTCCATGATGACAGGAACAACATTAAAACAGGATTAAATATAATGCTCATACAGATCCTATACCTTATTTTGGTTCTTTTCTCAAACAAGTTTAAGAGAAAATGTGCTATGTATTCAAAATAGTTTGCAGGTATCCTGTCTGCATCCCAGCACTGAAGGGTTGTTCCTCTATTTCAGACATACCTAGAGCAGGATCCAGTTGGCCTTTATCTTGCCCTGATAATGTAAATCCTTACGGATCCCAGTAAATTCATGCACACTGTAAACTCAGTCACAGATGTAAATGTTTGCAGAATCATGCCTTAGCATATAAATTAACACTTAATATTGTTTGCCCATAGTCATAGCACAATATGACACGTGTATAACTCTATTTGGCTGATTTACTGTGTCAGATTCCCCAGTAGTGGAGTTGCATCAACACAGGTGGGAGAAAAGTATGAGGTACCTTCTTCTACTTAGGTGTTAAGATACCTTATTTTCATAATATTGCTTTTATTATAAGAAGCAGCACTGTTATACAAGTCACTAAAATGTAATTGATACTTCATTTAAATACAGAGTATGACCTAAGCTCATTGTGGTTCTTTCAAATTATTATCTAATAGAAGAATGTAATCACAGTGCAAGCAGGAGAAAAACAAGAACCTTCTGAGTTGATGAAACTGTAGAGTTGTTAGATAAAATGTGTTAAATTGAGCATGTCTGTGTATCAGACAACAATATATTTTGTTGATCTGCCGTCCTTTTATTTAAATAATTGTTTGTTAAGATAATAAAAGATACTACTGTACTGCATGAATTATCATCTAATCATCTTTCTGACACAATGTGCTGAACACACTTTCATTAAGATTGGTTGTACCTTAAGAAAATACCTGCAGGTACTTCTGGAAGAGTTTTTATAGCTGGTGTCATCCATACTACTTTTCTACATTTCAGTGTTGTAATGTTACAATGGCAATTTTTTCTCTGATTTACCATGTTTCTGCAGACACTTATGATTAACCATCTCTGCATTAGCACATCTTCAAATCAAACCAGAAGCACATTGTTCTTAGAAGGGACAATCTTCCGGATTTCACAAACACACTTCCTAAATGCCAGGGTAAATGGTTAAAACCTTCTTTTGCTTTCTTCTTATACTCCTGTGACTACTGAGGGTTTTTTGCTTTCAAGTGCAACTTTCAACCAGAAGTAGTAAGAATAACCTCTACACACAGTTGTTTTTTCTAATATGGTTATTATACTCCTAATAAATATGTACATCTGAATTTCCCCAAATACAGTAATTTAGTCTAAATATGCCAGGTTGTGGAAACTGATTATGGAATAACAATCATTGTTCGTTAAGATTATTTTTCTTTATTTTAGAGGAAACTAGTGCAGCCACTTTTCCATTCCACTGTTAATCACCATGCACACCTACTGCTCAAACCCCTGATCCATGCACATGACACAGAACATCCCGATCTAATGGACACACAGAGCCAGAAGACTCTGAGCCCAGGAAAATAGGAGAAAAATTTATTGAATCATCTTGAAAGGGAAACTGAAATTTCCATCTTGCTTTATCTCACCATGTTTGGAAAGACTAACCCACATATCACTTGTACAGAAGGATTTACAGGGACAGATGTAAACTCAATCCTCCTAGCTTTCTAGTCCAGTGATATAATTAGCTTTTACTGCAGCTCAGTTCTCAGTTAGGTCTGTTTTTCCACTTAATAACTCCACATCTCCTGGCTTTTTCAACTTTTCTGTTCCATCAGTTAACACCTTGATTACAAGTTGGCAAGTTAAACTGTCCCCAGAATGGTTTTCAAGTATTTTGAAATTAGATCAAGTTTATCTTCATATATAAACACAAACTGTTTTTAAACCATATCTAATAAACACTGTAATTTTTCTCTATTTAAAATGCATTTCTCAGGCCTTCAAGCAGTTACAAAGTAATCTGCAGTCCTGCCACACTGTGTATGAACAGGATGGTAATGTACAGAAAGGATGTATGGAAATGTTTTCTTATCTCTGTTACAAAAAGCTGTCTCTGGTCAGCAGCACAACACATGTCTAAATTATTTCTTCCAAACTCTAATGTCCCAATTCTAAAATACTTAGTAATGTTTTCATCTTAATCCAAAGGAGACTGACAGATGATCACAAATGAAGTTGCCAATGCTTCTCCCTTTGGATTGCCTCAGTCCCTCAAATTCATATATTCATTCAAGCAAAAAGCATTTCTAAAATGCTGTGTATAGAGACACTTGTCACACTTCAGCAGAATCTGAAGCTGGTATTTCAAGTGTGTATTTGACTTCCAAAGGATATGAAACTATGTATTAAACATTAGAGATTGAGCACCTGAAAGTCTGAAGTGTTGAGACAGTTCAGGACTTTAAGATTCTGGCATCAGTTTCTAATAGATTCGTAACACTCCCCAGCACCAGAGGATGTGTGCAGATTAGAGTTTTGAGGTCTTTCAAATAGGCAGATAGTAAAATTACATACATAAATTTTTTATCTGGGAAAGCTATCACATACTTTTTTTTTTCTTTTCTTTTCTTTACTCCTGACTTTCCTTTTAAAAAAATGTGATTTATCTACTGGAAATGAGAATGGGATTTTACAGACCTAAGCCACTGTTACACCTAAGTTTTTGTTCAATACATCTTGCATGTTGAACAAGTAGAGGCTCATCCTCAGCTTCCTATGATCTGGGAGGTTTTTTTCTCTTCATGTAATAAAACTATTGTATGTATAACTACAAGTGTTAGTAGTTAGTAGACTTCTTCATTCTTCTATAATGAAGAAGAAAGAGATCACAATAACAATGCTTAACTATGTGCTAGGATAGAAATTAAAACGACAGACACATCATCAAGCGGCTGATTAGGTCTGGGTTGTTACACATCTTGAGTTGTTTCCAGCATATTTCTCTAAGCAGGGTTAACAAGGGATAGTAGAGACAACACATTTATTTTGTAGCTCCTTTGAAATTTAAGTACAACTTAATAAAACCTTGTCTCAGATTTGTACTACATATTGTACTTCATTAACAATTAACTGGTTTCATCCTAAAAACAGAAGCTAAAGGACCTTGTTAACTTACAGTTTTAAACTGGTATGAAGCCTTTTGATTAAACATTGTGGTACTTTACTATGGTAAAGTATTATCCTTTATCAAGTTTTAAGGCTGGTCTGGCCAGTAATGGGATGACAGATGCTCCCCATTAACCCTCTTTTGTTGAATTTAATTGCATTTAATTGCTAATTGCTTACTGTCTCCTTGCCCCCCCCCCCCCAATTACATTTAAAACTCCCTACCTTTCATACTCTTATTTTCCTATTCTTTTTGATGAATTCATATAATTATTTCCAGGGAATTTAAAAAGAAAAGCTTCCACCTTTGTTAACACATTAAAAAGCAACAATCACATAATGCAAATACAGCCTTGGAAGAAGAGGCTTTGAAACAAACAATCCAGCAACACTTAGCTGACTTTTAGAAGCATAGATGTGATAGAAATAAACAACCCAATCAAGCAGTTGCTAATTGCATGGATTACTAAACAGTATCATCTGCAACAAGCCATATGAATGTTTGCTTTGGCAAAATTAGGCTCTGAAACAACTGTGAGATGTTACAGAAATGGATGGGAAACTGAGCAGCATTCCTCAATCTTGAAGATCATTGCCTCTCATCAGCCACACCCTACTCCTTTAACTTGAGAATTAGGAAGTGAACAATTTCCTGCCTCTCCTACCTGTTCTGGTCAAGTATATCACTACTTCAACATGTTTTTACTGATACAGTTTCATCTCTATACACCTTTAGAAAACTCCAGTAATGAAGGCAAAAAACCCAGAACTCTAAGGTGACTAAACACAGAAATCAGATAGTTTGGGCTTCCATAGCCCATTCCTGAACATCAGAATCATACCAAAGTGAAAAGAAAACATCTTTGCCCTTAATACAATTTGTTTTAAATTCAGCTGCATATAAAAATACTTTATTTTGGACTAGACAAAAAACACATGCATTTCTACACCTTAGGTTAAAAGATAGCAGCTACTTTACCCCAGAGTGAGATGTTTTCAATGAAATTTAATGGGTACTGAAATAATGACATCACACTAAAATATTTAAAGGTTTTGTTGCAACATTCAAAATTAAGGTCTTCTTTTCATTTGCAAGAGAAGCTTTTTATTTGCAAATTTTAAAAATGGTAGTGGAACTTTTTTTTTCCTTGAGAAAAATTAAATTCTTATCTGTCAAATCAAAAAGGTATGTCTGCAATATCTTTATTACTGCCTACAACTGAAAGGCTTCAAAATCTCAGTTCTGTGTACACGCTCTGGTTACTCTCCTGCTTGATATCACTTGATGAATTGAAAAGGAGATCTAAAAAAAAAAAAAAAAAAAAAAAAAAAAAAAAAAAAAAAAAAGCTAATATCCATGCACCCTTATATAAATTTTAAAATTATATTGAAGTATGGATTCTTTCATTTTTCACAGATGTGAAAAAATAAAACTGTAGCAAAACTAAAAATCTCATTGAAAGCACTAAAACTGTGAAGTTTCAGATTGATTTCTCTAAGGTCTGGTATACTTCCTATCCTACCATTTTTGCATCAGTACATATAAACTGGTCTCTTAATTTCCAAATTACATGACAACTGTTGTTCAAAATTTTCTGGAGGAAAATGAATTTAACAATGCAAAAACTTTTTTTATGTTGATTAAAAAAATAAAGCCTGAAGATCACAGTGCACAGAACAAAAATGAAAGGAATTCCATTGCTTATGTTGGTAGTAAGTGGCCCGGGGTTTTTTCCTACAATAGTTTGATCTCATTTAAAGCAGCACATTTTTTGACACATTTCAAAACACATAAATCAACAAAGATTAGAAGAGAGAAGCAAAAAAGCTCAAGGATGAGGGGGAAAAAAGCCCCTAGGATGTATGAAGAAAGATTAAGAGAACAAGACAAGTTCATTTCAGCAAGGCTGTAGATGAAACTGTCGACAGATACATAAAGGGAGGATAGAAAGAAAAGGATCGATTATTCTCATTAGCTAAAGACAACAGAAGAGGATGCAGTAGGCTTAGCTGCAGGAAGGGTATTTTCAGTTAAACATTTGGGAAAAAACAATAGATCTAAGAATTGATAAGTAGGGTAGCAAAGGGTCATTGAAAGACTGTTTTAGGCTTAACTTGACACTCATCTATTGAGACTAGTTTGCAAATAATTACATGTTTTGGAATGAAGATTGGCCAAGATGTCCCACTAAGTGTGCCTTTCAAACAACATGAACTTACTTCATTGTTTGATGTATCAAAGGTTGTTTTAAGAGAGGAGATGGAAATTGAATGGGAGGTTAATATTAAGTAAATACTGGGAAAAGGAACAATAGCAGCAAAAGACAGAATAATGATATTTCAAACCTTTCAGCAGTTCAGATAATGTGAAAGTGTTTTCTACTGAATCTGCAACATGCTAGATAAAATGGAAAGGTCCAGTATCCAGGAAGACACCCTAAATATAGTTTATCAGCCACAGTACAGAATTATTAACCATGTTTCACCTTTCAAATTTAAAAAAATTTGTATTACTAGGATCAGGAACCCTGCCAACATCAAAAGTAGCTAATCAAACCCAGGCTCCTTATCTGCACTTAACACAGCAAATTATCAGACAATTGAAGGTCCACTTGCTGATAATGTTTATAGCTTGTCAGTGGCACACAGGTTAAAAATTGTCACTCAGCAATTGCTCGGGTTTTGTGTTGGGTTTTTTTATAGTATTTGTTTCTCTTGGGTTTTTTGTTTGTAAGCCAGCTTGTAAGAAGAAAAGGAAGCATGGAACTTGGAATGCATCTTCCCATCCCTCTGCCCTCAGATACACTTACACTTGCTTTTCTCACCTTTTTCTTGTTATCTCCACACCACCTCTCAAACAGGCCTTCTTTTGTTGAAAGCTCTGGACTTGATTCATGCAACAAGCAAGTGGAAAATAACTCTCTAAAAGCAACATGTCTCCTGTACCTTCATCTGTTTTTAAGAAAGAACCTAAGAAAAGGCACTTTGTGCCCAGGTGAGAATAGGGATCGTCATCAGCACAGAGTAATAGCCATGATGAAAACATGTAAATACTCTGCCATTATTATGTAAGTCACTGCCCTGGTTTCTCCCCTCTGCTCCAGTCCTCATCCCAGCTATCTAATCACCTCTGCCAAGAATGAGTATTCCTTGGCTTGGGACTTTATCTCAGATTTATTCACCAGTTTTATATTTGTATACCTCCACTGATCCAAAAAATAAGGAGACAGCTAATTCCTAAATTGTTAAACTTCTCTCCTCCTGAGTGAGGAAACTGCCATTTTGAAGTACATACAACAAGCTTTCATTAAGAGAATCACAGAGTATCAGGTTTGACCTCAAGGATTATCTGGTCCAACCTTTCTAGGCAGAAATGTTGTTTACATGAGATGGCCCAGGGTTCTGTAGAGCTGAGTCTTCAAAGTCTCTAGTGCTGGGGTTTTAACCACTTCCCTGGGGAGACTGTTACAATGTCCAACTGTTCTCACAGTGAGAAAATTTCTGGTGTCGAATCAGAATCTCCCCAGGAGTAACTTCCATCCATTACCTTGTATTTCCCATGTGACTCTTTGTAAAAAAAAGCAGCCTCCATTTTCTTCATCTTTAAGTAGTAGAGCATGACAGTAAAGTCTCCCCCAAGCCTTCTTTTTTCTCCAGGCTAAGTCAGGGGGTTGACTACATTTGTTTTCTCTCAACTGACACTGCCACAACCTAATTAATAGGATGTTTATACATCTTAGTCATCTGAAAAATACTTTCATAAAGAGCCAGTAAACCCATAGTGTAACTGCCCATCAACAGTAGTTATGTCCAGTCATGCGTGAGCACAGATGAAGCAAGGAATATTGTAAACGGAAAGTAAAGAGTATACCATACCCTTTTAAGTAAGTTTAGAAGGCTTCATAATTAATTACTGCAATAATTAAAGTATAGTAGGTGATAGTAAATGGAACGCATAGTAAATGTCTTGTTGGTAGAGTATTTTTACACACCATAATCAATAAACAAGACAAATACACACATATTCCAAACATGAAGCAGAACCAAGTTCACCACCTGCTCCTAAGAAAAGTGTTCTCCAGGGCTGGCATTATGGAAACACACACACAAAGTGAGGAGAGGAGGGCTGCTATTCTTCCCACACAGACTGGTGATGCTACAAGCCATCCATGTCCAGGTACAAAAATGCACACAGTGTGAACAGCAGCACTGAGAATTATATTCCATTTCACTGGAGACAGCCAAACAGTAGATACACCCATAAAGGCACTATCCTTGAAATCATCAGATAACTATATCCTTAGTGGAGATACATTTCTAGCAGCCAGTGGTAAAATTTTTATAAAAAGTATAAAGGATGTTAAATGTAAAAGACTGGAAGAAAAACAAAGTAACTATAAAGTAGAAGCATTTTAGTTATACTAAGTATAAAATTCTTCCTCCATTAATATGACAGAAAGGTAAGGCCCCATGACAACAAAACCCCTTAGGTTACTTGTGATATTTGAGCCATGTCCAGACTAAAGCTCTTTTCTTGCCTTAGCTATGGACACACTTTGCTTTTCATGCCAACAATACTGATCTATGACATTCAATATTAAGCACCATAAGCTGGGGCTACAGCTTGGCTTCCAGCTGAAAACTCAGCTGGCACCTGAGCCTGTTTCTGCATTAAAAAATGCTGCTTTGCCTGGACCTAACTGGCAGATGTCAGCAAAAGCCTGACTGAATCATTGACAGCTTCCCCCATCTTGATTATGAGTAAGACTGTGCACACACGTGTATATAAATGTGAATACACACAGATGTGTGTACAAGAACACACAAATGTCCTGGTCCTTACCCAGCTCTGAACCTGGATACAGTTTTCACTTCATACATTCAAACCCATCTGCCAAGAGATTTCATACTTTGAATTTTTATGAACTTAATGAGAATTAACATCTTTTAAGATGTCAAAGCAAAATTCTTTATAGGCAACATAAGTATGTAATTTATAGGCAGGTAACAGTTGGCACTGGATATAAAATATAGAAAGTAGGGACAATCAGAGTTTTTTGCCTGGCTTGTTTTTTCTGCTTCTAGTATTAGATAATTTCTGTATTTCATATAGCAGTATCACAAGCCTCAGGATAATCTTAGCCACCTGGTCCATAAGCAAATACACAGATTGTTCTTTCAGTCCTTTGTAGCTACTTCACTCAGATTATATCATCATATCATACATTATGATAAGACTAGATTGTTCCAACATGGTTTGTAAAGCAACCCAAAAGATCTCACTTGATTCCCACTTAGACCTGCAGGAAGAAGTGTCTGACACAGAATAAAACCAACATGATTCCTACTGTTGCATAATGCCATGAAGTGACACCTGTGGTACACCAGAACTATCTTCTGACATACAGAACCAAACTCCAGGATCCCTTTTTTCTTTTCTCTCATATATATGTGGAGTACATTAAAGCTGTACAGACAACCTCCATTTTCACACCTCAAATCTGGGCCTCTTGACTTTGCAACCTCAGTAATGGATTTTAACAATATGTGCACATCTACGTGCATACATGGTGTTTATGTTAACTATGGAGAAAGTGCACATGATCTCATGGTTTAATATAACCACTGTATTTACAAGCATCTTCAGGTGGTGAAGCCACGTGTGGTATTTTACAAAGGGTATTTTAGCAAAACTGCAGACTCTCCTGCCTCTGCTCCTGAGGAAGCAAAGGGATTTGTCCATGAGGTCTTCAACCCAGTCTTACCCTGCCACACAACTTACATCATTTTGTCTCAGAGTAATTAAAAGTAGCCTGCCTCTACAGCATCATTTCTTGTTTATGATGGTACTAAACCTTCTTTCTTTGATAAAACACCTAAGAAAATCCCAGCACATCAAATGTGATGTTCTTTCTTTGTATCTTATAGAACACATAACAGCACTCCTAAAATTCTGTTTTCCATAGCTGATGCACAAGTTCAGACACCAAGAAATCAAAGCTTTGTGTTATCATTTGACATATATTGTTATTACTAATTATCCTAAGATACAACAGTATTTTGCTTTGGAAGGAAATATTGTCTAACATCATGAATCTTTTACATCCTCTATTTAAGACTTTTTTCTAATCCAGGAAGACTTTTTCTAACCCTATATTGCTGAAGTCTTTATATACCATCATGCAGATGATTCATTAGAAACAATATGAACAAATGCTGAAAGCCAATGACAAGCCTTACACCAGCTTGACAGGAACCTGGATGGCACCAGACTGTAGATATTACACATCTTAAGTTTGTCAGTCTATGTTCTATGGTCAAAACAGGAGGAAAAACAAAACAAAAAAAAAAAAGACTGTGCCATGGTTGATTTAACCACAAAACATGTTTCAAATAGGTAGGAAGACCCAATGCCATAGTATGGATCTACTTTTTTTTACAGGGAGTTCTGGGCAACCAGTTGCATTCTATAAATCTCAGGTGATGAAAAAGCTCCCTTCTGTGTACTTGTCAAAAGGCCTGCATCAGTACTCAAGTCAGACAAATTAGTCAAATTAAAAGACATTTAAGAGACAAACTTCTTCAGTCAGTAACATAGAAGGAGACAAACCAGCAATGCTGGGAAAGCCAATGAGCATTATTCTGCTCATTTGAGTCCCAGATAACTGGTTATGGACTGACAAAAAACTTTGAAAAAACCTTAAGCATCATGTAATCCTCACTCTCTCCTTGCCCGAATTCCACTATAAAAAGCAGCATGCAAGCATTGTACATGGAAATTAGACAGTTGAAAGTATACCTTGCATCACTGTTAAAACTGACTTGAGGGCATGACTTTAATATTGTTTTCCATTAAAAAAAGTCTTCTGAAAATGCACCCAAAAATTCACACTTTCCAGAAAAATGGGTGCTTCAAAATTTATTCAGTCAAGTATGTCAACCCAGTGATGTTACTATTGCATAATCTTTGCAGGAAACAGAAACAATTTGCTCGTGTTATGCCTTGTCTATACACAAATACTATACCACTGAAATCACAGAGGTAGTCTCCCAAAAAATAAAATTCATAGAACAGTACCTTCAAGAAGAAAAGCAACCATAAAACCTTTTAGGGAATACCACATTAGATCATTCCAACCCATTATACTTATTTATATGTATATACACATTTAGATCACTCCATACCCATTACATCAGTTATAGGCTATACTTTGGCATAATACAATTAATCCACTGATGACTCAATTGGTTTTGCAAACCCTTGTTTTTATCTGATAATATCTGTGAAACTGATGTTATCAGACAGTCTAAGCTTTCCCTTACCAATGATGGCTGACATACCTATTAAAAAAGGCAAAGATGC
Organism: Florisuga fusca; assembly: GCA_038090715.1. NCBI lineage: Eukaryota > Metazoa > Chordata > Aves > Apodiformes > Trochilidae > Florisuga > Florisuga fusca. The sequence continues at coordinate 8,047,825 of JAAWXA010000013.1, forward strand.
TTATCTTTGGTTTTCTTTTGCTTGGTTATGCTTTGGGTTCACAAGCTGGAATAAAACAAGTGGCAGTCTCTGCTAGATGCAGGGATGTGTAACACCAGCAACACTGCCTGACACTATTCATAACAAGGGCAGTCTGTGCTGAGAGGCTCAGGAGTGAATCCAAAGATTGTGTCAGGCCTGGATTAACCCACACTGACAACCCACACTGACACTGACTGTATCAAGCTAGAAAAAAAAGCTAGGTGTTTATACCTGGTTCAACCAGCTGAATACAGTCAGATTCTCATTGCTCAGGCATTAAAGTTAGCTTTTCTAAATAATTAAACTTGTAAAAATAATTCTTTATTAACATTAAGAAATATTCAGTATTCTTTCTGAAACAGCCTACTATGATACTTTGCCTTCAAAATGGTTCAGGAAACAAAGAAACAAGCACAGCATTCTCATCCCCATTACAAAAAAGCAATTAGTTGCTCTGCACTCCCCAGATTTCCCACATTCAGGTCATTCTTCATTTAAACTAACTTTAATAAATTATTATGGAGAAATACTATTACTTTTCTGAACAATAAATGAAAGTATTATGCTTCAGGGTAGACTATTTTTTTGTTCTTGATAAATATGCAGCATTAGCAACTACAAAGTCATTACATGTTTTATTGTTTTTGAAAGCTCAAGATCGAACGCAGTCACAGGATGACAGAGGAATCTGTTGGAAACCTTTCAAAGAGCAAAGGTAGAGTCAGACACCTCCATCCATCATATAACTGATGAGGATGGTATTGTAGCCACTGACCTAGTTGCTAAATTAGTCCTTAGAGTAAAATGCATTTATAATCAGTTAGAATCCACATTCCATAAAGGGGAATTAATCGTCCTTCGGTAAGAAAGGACTGATGTCTTGGCTTTAATTTCTGGAGCCTATTCTCTTTTAATGAGGTTTTTCTTTTTTATATGAATGTTTATGGGGTTATTTTCACCCTTGAATGGTATCATCTGAAAGTGCACAAACACTAGCAATCCATAACACAATACATCACCTAAAGAAGACAACTGGCTGAACTGCTTCTATCTAAGACAGACTCAGCAGCTTTCTTAAATGACTAAACACATCTGGTTTTTAGCCAACCTTTTTGACCATTTCAGGAGTGCCTCAGCCCAAAGCCAGTGGCTTAGTAACTGCTAAAAGATAATTCAGAAGAGCCTGAACATAGCTTTGGCTACTGCTTCACTGTGTGGGCAGAGTTTCCAACACCAAGGCTGCAGCTCTGACCCCAGCAAGCCCACAGCCAGGACATGGCTGGAGCACACTACAGCTCCTACCAGCCCATTTGCTCACATTTCCTTTCCTTGTACCCAGGTCTTTTATCAGTATGGATCTGGGACATGTGTCTGGATGGACAGCTGAGGGTAGCTCCAAGTTTTGACCCTGGAAGTTTATAGCATGTAGTTCTCTGGGGGATGTGCAGGGGATGAGCCTGGAGCAGGGGGAATTCCTCCACTCAGCCACATTACTAGACTGCAACAGCAGCCCCCCCCCCCAAAAAAAAAA